>QVTF01019582.1:2500-27500 GCA_003573665.1 Oxygymnocypris stewartii | reverse complement strand
CCTAATTCTTGCGTAAGTACTTGATGTATATAATGTTATTAATTCAAAACAATTTTAACATGCTGTGAGATTTGAAAACCGATGCATTTGAAATTTAGCGTCACATATGCATGGGTTTACTAAATCAGTATGTTTGCTCGGATCTGTTACAATAGCACGGGGAGTAACCAGTGGACCAGATGAAAACAAACTGAACAGACAGGACTATAAATACATAAACCCAGCTGGACAATAATGAACTCATAATGACAATTAACATTTACATTTACCAGACGCTTTTATCCAAAGCGACTTACAATTGCATTCAGGTTATACATTTTCATCAGTACATGTGTTCCCTGGGAATCGAACCCACAACCTTTTGCACTGCTGACGCACTGAGCCACACAGGAACACTAACAAGGACAGGATACAAACCATATATGGACACAAGAGGCGGGAACACGTGACACACACGTGACCGAGGACTGTCAAATAGTAGCTTTGGTATGGTCATGCTATGGTTTCCACAAGTACACTGTGAATAATATTACAGTAAACAGAGGTTAGGCTCACCCTATTTAGACTGGTCGAACAACATCCAGTTGACCTAAACGGAAATTCACTATAAGCCCTTACACTCTTAGCACACTTGAACTAAAACCAAGTGTTCGCCGGATCCCTAAAGATACAGTTGGTGTGCACTATGCTCCATCTCAACTGAATTTGAACCCGTTACTAACCTGACGCAGGAAATACAGTAACAAGGATACACCGTAATCTACTAGAGTCAATAATAACAGAGTAAAACAGAATAAAATCTAACGATTCAGGTAACTATGTATTATATCAATTACACAGCCAATTCAAATATATCAAATCATATCAATACAAAACATCAAATTCTCAAACATAAATCTAAGAGTAACGTGCATAACTGATTTAAAGTGTGCGAATACGTCACGGGCTACAGAAGGCCTCGACTCGTGCTGCGATACTTTAAATACATAACCAAGATAAAACACCCCCCAAATGGAGGCATGGACACAGAATTAGTATTTGCATTAACAGACACCTGGATGGGAACAGAAGGTCATTTGCATCTTTTAGTTTAGTTTTAGACACTGTCTCGAAGATGCCCGTGTATGTTTGGATTGTCTGTTTCTCAGCAGATCAAAGTATCTGAGGTTCTTACAATTAGATACTAGTACACTGGTACCCATTCAGACTAGTCATAACACAAGTAAAACACTAGTTATGAGCAGTAAGCTCATTGTCACTAGTAACAATTACAAAAGGCACTGTCTAATAAATAAGCACTAGCATCTAATGAATAATTAGTAACATTTAAAGAGATACTAGTCACTATTTGGATACAAGTCAAAACTAAACTAGTTGATATCTGAATGACAGATCCCCATAAATCAATATTTAAAATGTGAAATGTGTTACTAGCAGCAGAATAGTCCTAGTCACTATTGAAATAAGTACTGAATAAGAGCTAGTATTTAATGAATAAGTACTAGAACTAAATGGAATAGATACTCAAAAAGTACCCTCTAATAAATATGTGAAATAGGGCATATTGTATAATTTGAAGGAATTTTTCAGTATTTATTTTACAGGTGTTTTACCAGTATTTTGAATTTTACTCTTCATTGCATTTGTTTTAGAGTTAACAGAAATGTGTGTAAAATGAATGATGTAATGAGCACGTTTTCTGTTATTTTACGGTAGATGTATTATTCCAGTAGATTTGAAGGGTTCATGTTAAATCAGCTTGCCACAGATATGATATGAGCCGAGCTCAATGAGGGAATTACATTGTTACAGATTCCAGCGATAAAGATTTGCACATTATCAAGCTATTCATATGTCTGTCTTTCAGGCCCAACATTCCTCATGAGCATCAAACGAGCAAAAATGTGCTTATTAACTGCCTGGAATTTTCCTGCGTTATTTCAAGTCAATTTAGTCTGAGATGTCAATCATGAGGATTATAGGCTTGTTTGTCATCGCTGCGGCAGAAAAATGAATAAATAGGCAGATTATGTGATCAGAAATTTGGACTGATTTCATTACAATTTCATCATGGCCTTGTCTCAAATCTCTAAATTGCTTAATAAGCCGGATTTCAATGCGTGTTCCTCTGTCAACACGTCAAATAAGGCTGATATTAGGACACTGTCTCATTTTTTCAGGCATGCAGGAGGACAAACATCGTGCTGTTTTACCTTGGTGCTTTGTGAACGCATTTAGTGCATTTCTGTGAATAGACGCATTTCAATTTGAATTCAATATTTGTCTTTTTTAAACTTAAAAAATAAATGCACTTAATTCATAAATGAAAAGGTGGCACTGACTAACACTAAACGTAACAAATAAAAAAATGAAAATGAAATACAAATAAATTAACTCTAAATAGGAATACATAAAAAAATACCAGAAGCACATAACAAAAATAACTTACAATTAAACTACAAATAAATTAAGCCTCAACAGTAATATGAAGAAAAACTAACAAATATTGACAAAAGCTCGAGGAAATGAGCTTGTTTATATGTACACGTCATCTGCATGTGTGTGTGTGTGTGTGTGTGTGTGTGAGAGAGTGTGTGTGAGAGAGGGTGTGTGTGTGTGTGTGTGTGTGCGCGCGCGCGCGTGTGTGAGTGTGAGTGTGAGTGTGAGTGTGTGTGTGTGTGAGAGAGAGTGTGTGTGAGAGAGGGAGTGTGTGTGTGCGCGCGCGTGTGTGTGTGTGTGAGTGTGCGTGCGTGCGTGTGTGTGAGTGAGTGTGTGTGTGTGTGTTCGACAGACATACAAATAGAGAAGACTGAATGAGAGCAAATGTGAGGGTGGTTTTCTGTAAAGCTTGTTTAGAATTCATAATTGCTTTGGCCTGCTGTATGAAAGCAGTTCCATCTGCTGGAATCACGCATGCGAGGTGAGAGAGGAACATGCACATGCTAAAACTGCAGAAGAGCGTGCAGATACACTTATGCTGGAGATCATGCATGCGCACATGCGTACAACATCCTGAACACAGCTTCAGGGCTTCTGTTATACGACTCACTGACCACAACAGGATCACACACAGCGCTCATACAGCTCAACACACACACACACACACTCTTACACACACAGACACGCACATACACACACACGCACACACTCACACACTCTCACTTACACACACACACACACACACACAAACACACACACACACACACGCACACCCTACACCTAAACTTAGCCCTCACAGGAGACGGTGCATTTATACCCCCCCCACCACCAAAAAAAAAAAACTCACTCTGTATGATGTATAAGCGTTTTGAATTATGGGGACACTGAAAAGGTCCTCATAAATCACCTTCTTCTTTTAATACCCATGTCATTATACAAATGTTACTTTTGAAGCATTCTGAAACCGTTTAAAAACGTTACAGTGTATAAGTAATATTTCCATCATGTAAATTGATAAACGGAATGTTCAAGAAAAACTTTTTTATGATTACCTTTTAACATTCAATGATAAATAATATTCCTGTAGAGCATGATCTCATCAAACCATGACCTTTAATGCAATGCAAGACGCTTTGAACAAAAGCATTTACTAAACACATAAATGTAAAAGTACGCAAGCAACAGTGGGGGGGCAGGAGGGGCGTTACTTTTAGAATGCACTACAATATTGTGTTACTCTCTAAAACAGTAACTAATTCAGTTACTTAGTTGCTTTTCATGAATGTGTTACGTTACTTTTTAAATAAAGAATATTTGTGTCAACATTTAATTATTGCAGGTTTGCGTCAGTTTTTATTGATTTTGAGGAATACTGAATCTGTTTTTATACATGTTGACACGAGAAGCACATGAGAGACTCAACAATTAATTTCTATAAACAGCCAAACAGAATTATGCATTTGAATTATGCATGTTAGGATGACGCATTGGATGTCTGGAGATGCAGCTCACTGGGTGTGTTTACTGACCTCACTGACCTCGATTCTCTCCAGTCGACTGCTATCAGCCTGACCGCGGCTGTATTCATTCACTGCCCCTAGCTGTGATATTTCCCCATAATGATTCTGAGAAAAGAGAAAACAAAAGATTGCAGCGAAAGCATATCATAAACTCACTTCGAGCGAGCGCCAGCGGGAAGAAGTTCTCAAAACGCTGATTCCTGACCTCTGACCTCGTTCTGTACCGATGTGAATGAATGCTGCGCGATGGATTCTCTTTTACAGATTGTGAAGTGACTGCATTACTCATCATCTTTAACGCATCCAAAATGAACATTCATCAAGCATCAAATGGGAGTAAAAAGGATTGTAAAGAAATGAAATGTAGCGGTTCTTCAGCTGTTTGTTGGGAACTGAAATAATACGTGGTTTAAGAATGAAAACCGGAGACTTGCTGATGCAACGTGAGACATTTATATGTAAGACATACGTCTGTTAAAGAAAAGATGTGTTGATGTGAACTTTACCATCAGAAGTTCATCTAGGAGACCGCAAACTCCATCTGACGACAGATAATGAACCTAATTAACACGAGGGGAGCACAATCAGTAATCAACACAGTTAACAAGGTAAGAGGGGGGGGGGGGGGCACTCCCGAAGCCGTCCCCTCAGACAGCACGATAAATACACATAATATCAATTCTATTCATTATATGTAAGTGTGAACTCGTGACAATATCACAGTCTGTGTCAAGCTGAAGAACATCTGCGACTGACACAATTAACTCATTCATATATTAAATATGTTTTCATAGAAAGATCATAAATTACTCAATCAAATATTTCATTTCTAAGAAGAAAAATATATAATTAATACAATTTGAAATTATGTAAATTATATATATTTACAAAATATATATTTTATAAAATAATGACGTATATGTTCACATTTAAACAATGTTTTATATACAATGTATACAGTATATTACAGTAAATATGAATTATATTCATATATATATATATATCAAATATGTACACCATATATATATATATCATTTTATCAAATAATTATGTATGTATACACAAGTATATGTATAGAATATGAAAAGCAAACTAATCAAAATACATCATATTTCTATTAATATATTTGTTATAAAAAATAATAATGATGCATGTGTGTGTGTAGCAATATTCAAATTACACTTATATAAATTTCATTTAAATGTAATATGATTTCATTTAATTATTGATATAAATTAAGATAAACTCTTCTAATAATACAAGACACTTAAGCAGCTCTAGACAGTTTCTCAATGCTCTTAATTTCGGGCACTGCGTATGGGAATATACATTTATATAATGATACAATAATAAAACAATATGCTGTGTAGATGTGAAAGTCACATGCACAATCGTACACACACATGAACTAACATCACTTGACCATGTCGAGCAGACTATACGTCTAGATTTAAGTGTTTAGATTGAAGTCAGACGGCCAGATATCAGATTCATATCAGATTAAAACAACATCTGAATGTGACCCAAATAATCTCCTCTGTGCTTTACTCACAGAACTGACTGACAGTGTTAATTCAGCCCGTGCACGTGTGTTTTCAGGAAACCTCGACTCAATTTAAAGGATTCAAAGTGAGCAAAACAAAGAACAAGTCGAGTTAATATGGGCACCAAACCAAACTCATCTTACGAAACACGACACCAGCTAACAAAGATGCCTTTCAGCAAACCGCCCCGAAATAAACTTCATACCAAGAATCGTTTTCAGCATGGAACAGATCCAGATCCAAAATGTTCCAGAAATGATACAAATTAGAGGTGAATAAAATGTGCTGGAACAAAGAGGAGAGGAGAGGAGGAATGCTGACCGGAGAGACCTGGAGCTTCACCCGCTTGTCCTGCAGCGGATGCAAGGAAACAGTATAAAGAACAAAACCGTAATCGCACAACGATACTGGCATTATCAAGATGTTCATGCAGCATTTGAACTCACTCAGATGTGTTCCCGGGCCTGAAACCAACGGTTTATCTTTATTAAGCAAAGGCCTTCCTATCTGCACTGAGAACACTTCATAGGAAGAAAGATTCCTGCTAAAGATGATCCAACTGTGTGTGTGTGAGTGAGTGTGTGTGTGTGTGTGTGTGTGTGTGTGTGAGAGAGTGTGTGTGTGTGTGTGTGTGTGTGTGTGTGTGTGTATGTGTGTGTGTGTGTGTGTGTGTGTGTGTGTGTGTGTGTGTGTGTGTGTGAGTGAGTGAGTGAGAGAGAGAGTGTGTGTGTGTGTGTGTGTGTGTGTGTGTGTGTGTGTGAGTGTATGTGTGTGTGTGTGTGTGTGTGTGTGTGTGTGTGAGTGAGTGAGTGAGAGAGAGAGTGTGTGTGTGTGCGTGTGTGTGTGTGTGTAAAACTGTTTGTGACCAAATGCAGCTTTATTCGGGGCATTGAGGGCAATGCAAATGTTTTGTGAGAGAGTGCAACGTTTCTTGGAAGAATGCAAGAATGCAACGGTTTTGTCACCAAATGCAAAGTTTTTTTGGGGGGAATAGCAAATGTTCTTCAAGAGAATGCAAAGTTTCTCAGCGGAACGCAAATGTTTTGCGGGAGCATGCAAATGTTTGGTGAGAGAACGCAGTTTCTTGGAGGAATGCAATGCGATACTTCTGTGAAATGCAAAGTTTCTCCGGTGAACGTTAATGTTTTGTGAGAGCATGCAAGGTTTCTTGAGGAAATACAATACTTCTGAGAGAGCGTGCAACTGTTTTGCAACCAAACCTTTGCAAGAAAATGTAAATGTAATGCGAGAGAACGCAACACTTCCCAGAGGAATGCAAATGCTTTGCAAGAGATTGCACACTTTATGGGAGGGTATATATCGAGTCATATACCGTTTGGTCATTTTAAGTGTGGTAGCTGTCAACTATGTGACTTTACGTATAAAACGCAAACCTTTAATCATCCCTCTTCTGGTAAAAACAACGTTATTTACATGCTGCGTTGTCCTTGTGGACTGGACTATACAAGTAGACACCTCGTGTTGCTGAACATAGATGTGCATTACACAGAAGTCCAGAAACACGACTTTCACAAGATTAAACTTTCGCTTTCGACTCTACATACATTGGCATTGAAGCAGTTAAATGACATCGAAGAGGGGGTGATATTAACAATCTACTCTTAAAACATAGATGCATACTTTATCTCCTAATGGTCTCAATGAAGATTTCGATATTCGCTTTTCTTTCATTATTATAAAGATTTCGATAGTGAAATTGACCACGTTATATTATACTTGCAATTTTAGGTTTTGGATGTATTTTTTGCATTTTGGTATTTTCTTTGAATATTGTGCATATTTATTTAGGTCATGTGAGCAGTCATGTGATTCAGTGTTGTGTATAAAGAGCGTTGTACGTTCATTATCTGATGAAGAGCGCATAATTAAACACGTCTCTGGAGCTGTGGTGTGCCTGCTTTGATGTTTTCATTCTTAATATAAATTATATAATATAGACATATAAATACATGTAAATATTTAAAAAAACATATGTGTGTGTGTGTATATATGTACATAATAAATGTTCACAGAACACATATATATATCATGCAAACAAAACTTTTATTTTGTATGCAATTAATCGCGATTAATCGTTTGACAGCACTAGTAATAATAACTGTTTTTGAACAGCAAATCAAAATATTAGAATATTTCTGAGACTGGAGTAATGATGGAATAAATTACATTTTAAATATATTCAAATAGAAAACAGTTATTTAAAATGGTAAATAATTTTCAAAATTGTACTGTTTTTGCTGTACTTTGGATCAAATAAATGCAGGCTTGGTGAGCAGAAGAAACATAAAAAAGCTTACTGTTCAGCACCTTTTATCTGGTAGTGTACATGGTCTCTCGTGGAAGCCGACATGTTGAGATCACATGACCCAAGTTCTCCTACAAATAAATACAAAGTTTCAATAGTCTGCAAATCTCGGAGAGCTCAGTATTGTTTGCTGGTCTTGGTGGACCCTGTGAATGCTGAAGGCCTGCGGGCAGGTATATACACCCTGGGAATGTCTTCCAGCTTTTGTGTGTGTCTGTAAACAGATCTGCTCATCATTTATTTACCACAGACCGTCTCGATACATGAACGCCCCACGCCGTCCTGATAAAGCTGAAACCAACAAGGACAGACTGAAGAGAAGACACAGAGACACAGATTCAAAAACACCTTGCTTTCGGTGGAAGGACATACACACATACATGTGTAATATAAATATAAATAAACAGATGTAAATAAAGTATATTGAGGAGTGCATCTAGGGCCGGTTCTAGACATTAGGAATCTAAATCTAAATTTTTGTACTGTATAAGTAAAAATTGAATTTTAAAAAATGAAATGTTGTATAAATAAAAAGGTTAGGAATCATATTTCAGGTGCTTTTTATCGGGGGGGCACTCCAACATGAATTTTGCCTACGGCTTCCTAATGTCTAGAACCGGCCCTGGATATGGTTTTATTCACTCAGTAATGACATTCTGGTTAAATATTATCAGCTCAAGATATTTCTTAAAAAAAGCACAAATGATTCACAACAAGATGCATTTAAAAACAGAAAAGAATGATAGTTTTCCCTTTGATTTGAGTTTATTTGTCTGACCTTGTTGGCAGTTTTGGTTTTAAGCATTTTGGAGAAAACAAAGAAAAAGGGCTGGGGCCAAAAAAAAAGGGTTAAGAAAACTTCAACACCCATAATGCACTGGGCTCGATCAGACTACTCGTGAGTGAGGATACAAAAATGAGAAAGTATGATTTGTAGTTTTCACAGTGGTCAAAATAAACAGAGATGTCTTGATGCAGGTCTTTTACTTATATTTGTAACAAAAGCTGGTTGAAGAACTGCTAAATGACCCTTTAAGAGCTTTATCTGCACTAATGTTTGAACCTCTTTTCACACCTGACCAAAAACTGGTTTATGCCGGTTAGTGCTGGTTTAGCACAAGATAAAACGCTAAATGAAGTGAGTTTAGTTTATGCTTGAATGAGAACGATATCTGACAATGAAAGAGTCCATCGCTTTTCCTTTTGCATATTTGTTTAAATTACATTTTTCTGACCTATTTGAGAAGAGTATTTCACTCATTTTAAGCAGTGATTTCCTAAGAAGTTGTAATTTTAACAAATCATGCAAAAAATGAAAATATGTTATTTCAAATTAGAATGTAAAAACTAAAAATTGCACAGATGAATTGTTCACAATAAGATTAATAACATGCATTTAGAGAATAGGGCAGATTTTCAGCTAATGAGGACTTTAAGATGTTTGTTTGCACAAGTTTTAGACCCCTTTGCACGTCTGACAAAACCTTTTCTCAGATCAGCTGGTTTATCAAAACTCAGACTATAAAATAATGTGAGTTTATGATTAAAACGAGAAAATATCTGACACTAGGGTCAGAAAACGTGACTTGTTTTCCTTTGAATTAAGTTGATTTCTCTGACCTAGCAGATGTTTTTCTCATTTTAATCATGTATATTGATAATTTCTTCATTATTTATGTTATTTCGCATCTCTAGTCAATGCATCTCAAGAATATTTAGATATACTGGCGAAACAAGAAAAAATACTGAGCAAAAGCAATCAAGTTATATTTCTGTTAAATTTAGAAAGATATTATTATTTTGATTTAATTCAAAAATAATACATTTGTTTTTGGAAAAACATGCATGAATGACCTGTTCACAATAAGATCAGTAACATGTTTAGAAAGCAGATCAATATTAGGCATAGTTCATTCTGACTTTAAGATGTGTGTCTGCGGTTTTTTAAATCTCTTTCCACATCTATCAAAACATGTTCCATTGCTGCAAAGATCAGCTGGTTTCTGCCGGTTAGTGCTGGTTTAACATCCCCGGGCCATCTTTCTGACAGACAGGGACAAGAAAACTCCTTTTGAGGACTTTTGCAGGTGAATCAGACAGAATCATGTCATTCCTGTCGGACACAGCCTTCAGTTTAAAGCTCAAGAACGTGCTAAACCCCTAAAACACTGCTGTAAGACGAGGCAGGAGATGATTGTGCGGTCACGTTATCATCTCAATGCAAACGAAGAGTTTCAATCATCGTGGAAAACAGAACAGCTACTGTACGTGCCGTGCTGTAAATCAGGAAAGGTTTGAAGGAAACCTTCAACACAATGAGAAGAGCTCGCTGCATGCCGAATGCTTCACGTCTTTGATTATAGGATCCCAGACTCTCGTCTCATTCGTTTTCTCCAAACGCCTCTCAGATTGGGTCGTACCCAGTGTTTCCCCTGCGGAGATCTGAATTCTGGGGATGTTTACCCAAAACAGTGGGGCGGTCTCTTCCAAGCCGAGATTAAACTTCAAGAGTAAGCAATCACGTCTTTCTCACATGTTCTGCCTTCAGAGCGAAAGAGGTTTATAATAACTCCTTCACCCTGGGCAACAACAGAAGCAACCGAAGCACCCAGAAAACCACTCGCTCAGAGGTCAAAACTTTACAAACCCAAAAGAAACCAATCGAAAAATGGACAACAGCTGGATTTGAGATAGTTATGACCGGCGGCATTGAAAGCACGGCTGACCTAGATACACGTCTGCTGATTAAAACACAACATGGTTCTCTTCTACAGTATTTTAGCCGTGTTTCAGTACTTGTGTTCTGAGAAAACACATCAAAATTAAATGTTTAAAACACTGAAAAACACCTGCCAGTGGGCTCAGAAACACACTTAATTCAAAGGGAAACATGTTTATTTTATTGACCCCACTGGCAGATCATGTTCTTATTTGAACCATAAATGTGCTTAATTTTGATACATTTTCTGCATTTATTATGTTAATATTGAATAAGCGTTACTTTTCTTTCAACATATTTTTCAGACTTTACATCAATGTTAGGAAAAGTAACTTTTTTTAAACTAATGCATTACAATATTGTGTTTCTTAGTTACTTTTTAAGGAAAGTAATGCATTATGTTACTTTTGCATTAATCTTTCTCTTCTGGACTGGGTTTGCTTGTTTGTTATTGTTTTGGGCAAATATAAAAGCCCTCTCACACCAAAAGTGAAATTAATAATTCTCAGGCTGAAGGTAAATTAATTACTTTATTACTTTATTTATTACTTAACTGTAACACGCTACACTCAAACACTACTTTTGTCATTTTGCTTCTTATGGAAATAAATCTAAATTTAAGAATGTTTTGATATTTTTACTTAAAAAAAATACTAAGAAAGAAAATTATTTGGTAACACTTTACTTAATGCTTCTATACATAGTCTAATGCATCATAAAAGTATGTTAATGTGTTAATTATGCCTTGTAATTCACCTTATAATGCATGTTCTCATGAATAATTATAACCACAGTTAGATTCCATTCAAATACTAATCTATTCATGATTACATCCTCAGAGAGTAAAATGCATTAAAACAAACAAACAATGCATTATAACGCATTTTAACAGTGGTTGCAATTATTGATGAAAATATGTAATGCGTTACATTATATAATACCTATAAAGATAAATGCATGTACATTATGAACACCTTCGTAATGCATTATACACGTTTCAAATGCAAATTCAGAGATCTATGAGCATGTTCTGCTATCCGTTCCCCAAAAAGTGCACAAATAAGAGCGTTTAGAGACTGCTATTGCTCCATGGCTTTGGGGTTTTGCATATGTTCATAATTAACCCAGGGTCCGCTTGCGGTGGGATGAAATCATGGCTTGAGTATCTTATTGGGCTTTGAGACTGAGTCCAGCTGTCTGCGGATACCAGCCGATCCCGGGAACAATAGGGAATGAGAGAGACAGAGGGCTTTTGTTGTGGTGTGTGATGGACGGGTTCATGTGTTTCTCGGGACGGGACACCTGAAGCAGGAGGAGGAGGTGTGTTTGTGTGATGTTAAGCCCGTGAGATTTTCCCAGCACACAGTGAGAGTGTTCAGGTGCTAGAGGAAAGTGTTTCAGAGAAACTACCGATGGCTTCTCTAATCTAACAGAGCAAGAACTAATGCTGTGCGTCTGGTTTGCTGTAGAACATTAGAGTTAGACTGAACAGACAGTGCTTGTCTAAACTTGGGAAACATTTTAAATGATTGTTTTTAATGAAGCTCTTCTGCTGACCAAAACCGCATTTATAAAAGATATAGGAAAAATTGTGAAATATTATTCTAATTCAAAACAGTTGAGAATATGTGTGAAAATGTGGTTTATTTCTGTGATGCAGCGCTGAATATTCAGCAGGGGAAGTCGTGGACTAATGGTTAGAGAGTCGGACTCGTAATTCAAAGGTTGTGGGTTCGAGTCTCGGGTCCGGCAGGGATTGTAGGTGGGGGGGGTGTGAATGTACAGCGCTCTCTCCACCCTCAATACCACAACTGAGGTGTCCTTGAGCAAGGCACCGAACCCTCAACTGCTCCCCGGCGCCGCAGCGAAGATGACTGCCCAGTGCTCCGGGTGTGTGTTCACGGTGTGTGTGTTAACTGGTGTGTGTGTGTGTGTGTGTTCACGGTGTGTGTGTTAACTTCTGTGTGTGGTGTGTGTGTGTGTTCACGATGTGTGTGTGTGTGTTCACGGTGTGTGTGTTAACTGCTGTGTGTGTTCACGGTGTGTGTGTGTGTGGTGTGTGTGTGTTCACGGCTGTGTGTGTGTGTTCACGGTGTGTGTGTGTGTGTGTGTGCGTGTGTGTGTGTGGTGTGTGTGTGTTCACGGCGTGTGTGTTAACTGCTGTGTATGTGTGTGTGTGTTCACGGTGTGTGTGTGTGTGTGTGTGTGTGTTCACGGCGTGTGTGTTAACTGCGTGTATGTGTGTGTGTGTTCACGGTGTGTGTGTGTTTAACTGCTGTGTGTGTGTGTTTCACGGTGTGTGTGTTAACTTCTGTGGTGTGTGTGTGTTCACGGTGTGGTGTGTTAACTGCTGTGTGTGTTCACGGTGTGTGGTGTGTTCACGGTGTGGTGTGTGTTCACAGTGTGTGTGTGTGTTAACTGCTGTGTGTGTGTTCACGTGTTCACGGTGTGTGTGTTTCACGGTGTGTGTGTGTGTTCACAGTGTGTGTGTGTTAACTGCTGTGTGTGTTAACTGGTGTGTGTGTTCACGGTGTGTGTGTGTGTGTTAACTGCTTGTGTGTGTGTGTGTTCACGGTGTGTGTGTGTTCACAGTGTGTGTGTGTTAACTGCTGTGTGTGTTAACTGGTGTGGTGTGTTCACGGTGTGTGTGTGTGTGTTCACAGTATCTGCTAAGATCTCATTGATTTGCAACTAAACTCAATAACCACCCAAATTCTCTTTAGTGTAATGCATATTGATACCTGTAGTTGTTTTGTAATTATTCTCAATTGCATGCATATTCTATGGTGAAGCGAGCGATTGCATTCTGTGACTTATATTGAGTTATCAGTTCATGCATTCTCTGGAAGTCGAACCCATGACTTGTGCAATGTTTTATTGTTTGAGCTACAGGAAGGACAAGGTTTCTTTCTGCAGATCTCCTGCTGTTTATACGATCGCTGTATCACTCAAATAAAGAAGTAAAGAAGGACTCCAAAGCCCAATGCTGAACAGTTTGAAAACTGCATGTAAACCCAATCTCTGTCTATCTGACCAAACTAAAGAATGAGTCCAAAACTAACGTTTGAACGATGGAGCAGGGGATCTACGGGAACTACAGGCGGTTTGAGATGGATCGTATTCCTCAACGCCTGCCATGTGTTTGTCATAAAGTGTAAATTCACTGCCAAACGCGGTCGGATGAAGTTTTGCGGGTGTCCCGTTTCAGACATGCGGCTGTTATTCCCGATCTCAAAAATCAAACGTGAACCTACGCAGGCTTTCCAGCGTGTCTCTTCAGTACAATCATAGCAAACGTTCAGAATCATTATCGTCATTTTGGGCTCGCAGTCAAACCTCAGCAATGTTCACAGGGTCCAACGTTAACACCCGCCAACGCCAAAGAGAGTAAACACAGGCTCCGGCGAGTAAATAAAACACGTTTGCCAGAGCATTGTAGGAACGATCATCTGAAGTGAGTGATGTAAGCGATGAACGATTCGTTTAATAGTCCTTTAATGACCGGTAGGGAAGGATTCAGAGACATGAACAGAGATCACATAATCATGGATCATTAGAGATAAAAGACTCAAGGCCCTTCAATAAGTGCTCTGTAAAGACGGCATACTACAGATGTGTAGAATACAGTGTTTATGCTCTTTTCTAAGAATGCATTAACGACAGTATTTTATGTATCTTTTGTAGAAAATAAAGGAAATCTCAGAATGTGCCGGGACAAGAAATTAATCAACGATATCAACAAAGCATATTAAATGTTGACTAGAAATATACTTTACTATTTTGTGATACTTCTCAGTATGTAATCTAGTTGAAATTATTGATTGAATTATAGATCTCATATAATTTCCACTTACACTTTCCCATAATTAATAAAAAAAATACATGAGCGGTCAAAAGCTTGGCATTTGTTTGTGTTTTTGAAAGAGGTCTGTTTTGCTCACCAAGACTGCATTTATTTGATCAAAAATACTGTAATAATGTGAAATATTTTTATAATTTTAAAATATCTGTTTTATATGTGAATATATAGTAAACTGTAATTTATTTCTGTGATGCAGCGCTGCATTTTCATCATAACTCCAGTCTTCAGTGTCACATGATCTTCAGAAATCATAATAATATGCTGATTTGAAAGAAGCCCATCCGCTCATCAAGACTATATTTAAGCATTTATTTGATTGAAATAAATTCCACAACTGTGTTCAACATTGATAATAATCAGAAATGTTTCTTAAGCAGCAAATCAGTATATTATTATGATTTCTGAAGATCATGTGACACTGAAGACTGGAGTTATGATGCTGAAAATACAGATTTGATCACAGAAATAAATTACAGTTTACAATATAATCACATAGAAAATAGCTTTTTAAAATTATAATAATATTTCACATTTTTACTGTATTTTAGATTAAATAAATGCAGCCTTGCTGAGAACAGAAGTCGTCTTTCAAATACATTCTTAATTCTTTAAAACTTTTTGACCAGTAAAATAAGTGAAATTATGAAAAAGTTCAATAAATAATAATAATGTTAAATGCATTTACAATCTGCACAATGACAACAGAGATGAATCTAATCCGAAGCATCTTGAGATTGTGTTACAGTGGGTTCTAGACACTTGTGTTGTGTTTTGTTTTCTATGCAGTAACAGCGGTGATTAAATGAAGGCTAAAGGCTAAAAGAGTATATAAGCCTCTCTCACACACACTGGATGGAGCCGAGTATCTCCGAGGGATTGAGACGCTCGTGAACATCTCAGCTGGTTTCTCAAGAGATTATTCAGATGATCTGAGTTTGATTCGGCTCTCTGGATCCCAGTTCAAAGATCGGATCTCACGAGGGGAAGCCAGCAGATGCTCACGGTTCTGCTCAAGGCCAGCTGCTGCGCACGTTCAGATATATTGACCGATTCTCAAAAGCATAGGTTTGGGACTCACTTGGATCCATGCAGTCTTCGTGTCTGTCTGGATGTGAGATCAGAGAACTGGACCGAGCTCCACATGTTCAACCTCGTCCTGCTGGAAACAGCGCTGGATGCAAAACAAGACGTTTTCTCTGGTTTAGTCATCAAACTGGTTCAAATAGATTCAACTGCTTCAGTACAACTGGTTACTATTGTTTTACCTGAACTTCAGGACTTTCTTTTGGACTTGAAGTAGTTTCTTGTATGTATATTTCTTTCAGACACCTTCAACATTTCTCACATTATCACAGTTTATTAGGAGAACATGGTAATAAAACATGACAAGAACTCAGAGTTAAACTGTGTCAGAGGTGTTTTCTAACTTTATTAGAAAAGCATGTGGATTACAATCAACCAAACATTATTCAGCTGTTCAATTTAAGAACACAATTAGATAATACCAATTTAGATCAACCAATCACCAAGCAATGCTTAACTCGTAATTCTGCCGTTTTTCCACCATAGTTGCAACATTTGACATGCAACATTTTGCCCCCCCCCACACTATTACGATATAAAAGTAAACATTTTGAGATATAAACTCAGAATTAAGACAGACTGAGAGGTTGGATGAAGATGAAATCTCACTGTCCATCAACCGCAAATAAATCAAACCACACCAGTGCACAGAAATAACAGATCGACACAGAACTGGAAGCAGAACACAAGCAGTCTGTGCCTAAAATCTGTAATAGTGTGCGATGTGATGGAGGGAATCTGGCAGCTCACAGACTGACAGACCGAAGCCCTTCAGAGACACAATACAGAGGGAAAGAGAAACATACAGAACGGGAGAAATCGATAGAAGACAAGCGGCTGACAGCTGGCAGGCCACTGATATCCATCACGCTATTGGAGAGACTGTGTGAGAGTGTGTGTGTGCGTGTGACTGTGTGTGTGTGTGTGTGTGTGTGTGTGACTGTGACTGTGTGAGTGTGAGAAAGACAGGTCATGAAATTTACATGGCTGCTCTGCTCTGGAGCACATGAAGGCGAGCTGAGACCCGGATCCCCCGACACACCTTTGAAGTGGAAGCTGAGCCGCTCAAATCTCAAATCTTTGCTGCTGCAGCGCACACACACGCACGCACGCACACACACACATCTGCACACACACACACACATCTGCACAGAGCCAAGCAGCCGTGAGATTCTCTCATCATACACACACACATCTCAGGACATGTGCAGCTGGGAACAGCGCTGAATTTCATCGCACACAAACCTTAATAATACTGTGTGTTTGTGTTACTAGAAAACAACCAGAGCATCTGTCTATCTATATATCTGTCTGTCTGTCCATCCGTCATCCATCCATCCATCTATCTATCCATCTCTCTCCCTCTCTCTCTCCCTCTCCTCTCTGTCTCTCCTCTCTCTATCTATCCGTCTCTCTCCTTCTCCTCTCAGTCTCTCTCTCTGTCTCTCTCTCTCTCTATCTCTCTCTATCTCTCTCTCTCTCTCCCTCTCCTCTCTGTCTCTCCTCTCTCTATCTATCCGTCTCTCTCCTTCTCCTCTCAGTCTCTCTCTCTGTCTCTCTCTCCGTCTCTCTCTCTCCTCTATCTCTCTCTCTCCTCTCCTCCCTCTCCTCTCTGTCCTCTTCCTCTCTCTATCTATCCGTCTCTCTCTCTCTCTACTCTCTCTCTCTCTCTCTCTCTCTCTCTCTCTCTCTCCATCTCTCTCTATATCTCTCTCTCTATCACGAGTGTGCAGCGCCTGCCTTCGCAGATCAAACCGTCTGCTGTGTTGGAAGAGGTCCAGGTTGGAGATGGATTCGCTGTCTTCCGCAGAGGGACGTGTGTGTGTGTGTGTGTGTGTGCGTGTGTTGTGTGTGTGTGTGTGTGTGCGTGTGTGTGTGTGTGTATGTGTATGTGGTGTGTGTGTGTGTGTGTGCGTGTGTGCGTGTGTGTGTGTGCGTGAGAGAGTGTGTGTGCGTGTGTGTGTGTGTGTGTGTGTGTGCGCGCGTGTGTGTTTTGGTTCAAAGCCTGCCGCGTGTTGTTTTGATTTGGGATTGTATTTGTTTCTTCTGCCTGATAGACGTCTGCGGGCGAGTTCAAACCGCCTGGAACCAGAGACGAGAGCACGCCTGCTGCTGGCGTCCGATGGGCAAACGCTGTTTCAGGCACCTGATGAAAAATAAATAGACTTAAATGTATGTGAAATACCTTTACTTCATGCTAAGTATACATGTTTATATTCATGTACTTAATAAATGCCCTGCAATTGTACTTTGAGTATACTAAACTGGGATACTTACAATCTGCTATATTATTAAGAACAAAACTAATTTTGTACTTAATGCACTTTAATTGTGCAAAAGTAGTGCTGAAGTCCAATTTAAGACATACTTAAGATATTTGATCGTGCTAGAGTGCAACTATTGCAAGTATACTTTAGGTACAATTTAAATATTTAGCATTTAAAGGGCGATATTATACAATCCTCATTAAAAGTGACATTAAATCACATTTTAGGCTTAATGCATCGTGCACAAGAAATAAAGTTTTTTTTTTTTTTTATATCAGTAGGTCTCGAGTTAATGTTTATAATTTTGAACTATACTTAGTATGAAATAAACGTATTTTAAATATACAACTTTTTTACTAGAGGAGCGTTTCAAATACAGTGCTGATGTCCAAAAAAACTAATAAAGAACAGTTATTAATCACAAATTCCATAAACATTTGTACTGTTGCAAATTACTATTACTGACTGAAAAATGGTTTTATGATTCAATAATTTACCAGAGCACTAAATCACGATGACCTCGTCCTTCAGAAATCATCATTAGCACTCAAGAGAAACCTCTTACTATCTTAACACAGCTGAAGATGGTTGTACAATAAACTTTACTGCATGTCCAAAATAAAGAAAGACCGTTGTGTTCTCACGAATGAATCTCTCAGCATCAGTTCTGCAGTCGAATCGGCTGCCCACTGCTCCGTGTGTGTGTGTGTGTGTGTGTGTGTGTGTGTGTGTGTGTGTGTGTGTGTGTGTGTGTGTGTGTGTCCACTGCTCCGTGTGTGTGTGCGTGTGTGGTGTGTGTGTGTGTGTGTGTGTGTGTGTGTGTGTGTGTGTGTGTGTGCGCTGTGTGCGGGTGTGTGTGTGTGTGTGTGTGTGTGTGTGTGTGTGTGTGTCCACTGCTCCAGGTGTGTGTGCACTTGGATGGGTTAAATGCAGAGAACACATTATACTCTGTATAATTGTGTATGTGACAAATAAATCTCATCCGAGCTTAATTTGTTGTTGTACATCAAAATATCTTGAACATGCAATCTGTGTTGAAGAAAGCACTTTAAAACTGTAGCTTGTTCAAATACAAACTACTTGTACTTTGAGTCAATCAACTCGTTAAAGAAAGCACAATATACGAGGTGCTATCATGCAGCACATAACTTGATTTTACCAAGTGCGACATGTTCCTGTTGACCCTGGAACAACATTGTTATTAACCAATCATATTTGAAGAACACGTTTATATTTTCTGTGAGGTTTAGGCTTACAGTCAGTGTTTGGTGCTTGTACATCAGTGTCATTAATCTATCATTTCCTCTGATTTTAGGGATTACTCATGGGTAAGGTTTAGGGAAATGGTTAAAATAACATTTTTGGATTAAAATGTTGTTCCAGGGTCAACAATATACACATCTAACTCCGCAAAATCAGGACGTGCGTCAAGTAGTTATGAAGTTATCATCAAAGTTTTATTACTCTGAATTTTTTATTAATTCAACTCAATTAGGATAAACACATACATTTACTCATAATACAAATAATATCATTTTATAATACAGCAGTGTTGAAAACAAAGCAGCATCTAACAAAATATGTTAAACGTCACGCAGGATTTAAAATTGTTGAATTATTTCTGTTTTAATTAGTTCAAAATCGAATCAGATGTTTTAATGCATCAGACGAGAATGTGTTTGATTATCACCTCAGTTTGTCTTTACAATTATTTTATATATAAATTGAATTTTTATATATAATTTTATATATAAATTGAATTTTTGTATTCTGTTTACAGTTAACTTTAGTTAAGTTTTAGTAATTCTATTGACATTTTTATATTATAGTTTTTTTTTTAAAACATGTCATTAATAGTTTTGTATTTTTTCAGTTTTAGTTATTTTAGTACATCAGTTAAAACCAAATAAAATAGTAAAATATGTATTTGGCAGCTAGGTTAAATAAATTAAGTATATTTTTAGTGCTGTCAAATGATTAATTGCATCCAAAATAAACATTTTTGTTTACATAATATATGCGTGTTTACTGTTTTATATTTATTATGAATATATAAATACACACACACAGTATATATTTAGAAAATATTTACATGTATACATTTATACGTTAATATTATTTTATTTTAGATTATTTATAAATATATTTAATATATAAACATAACATATTTTTCTTAAATATATGCATGCATGTGTTTGTATTTATATATACTTAATAAATACACACAGTATACACATATATGTAAACAAAATTGTTTATTTTGGATGAGATTAATCGTTTGACAGCACTAATATTTTTATATTTTATTTCGCATTTATTATATATATATATTTAGATTTTCAGTTTTAAATATAATTTTAGATAAAGTTTTAGAATTAATATTTGTTTTATATGTCTATATAGTTTTTATTTTTATTTCAATTTTAGTTATTTATAGTTATATTAAGTTAAACTAAATGAAAATGAGAAAGTTTGCTTTGGCAACTAGCTGAAATAAAACGAATGCCTTTTCATATCCCATTTCAATTAACATATATTTATGCTATTTTACGGTTTTAGTCTTATTTAACTATTTACATTTATGCATTTAGCAGACGCTTTTATCCAAATCGATTTACAGTGCTTTTTTTTATGAGTACGTATATATACAGTATACAGTGTGTATATATTCAACAATAAAAACCCTGATGAAAACAGCTGAAAAAAAGAATTCAGTGTAGTAAAATGAAATGCATTCAGACGTTTGAAAGCAAAAGAATAACTCAGGATCCAAACACACGTCCTCCTCCAAGTCACAGTAACCGGACCGCAGTTACCTGAATCCTCCACACGAGACACGTGCCCTCTCTAGTGCGTCTCTCCTCCTGATCTTCACTCGGTGGCCTGTGGGATTCATTATCCAGATTCTCCATCTCTCCCCCTGCAGCAGTGTTATGCCCTGGAGCGCTGTATCTATAATTCATCCTTTATCAGGCCCTCACACTCGTGTTTGGTGCTCTACACACTCATTATCCACATCACAGGTGCCGCCTGCCTGCCTCGCCGCTCTAATGCTCATCTTTGAGGGTCTGTAATCATGGGCCTTCTACAGTCTACAGACGTGATAGTTCTCATGGGTCGTAGATGCCTGCTTTAAATGTCTGAGAAATTAAACTGGATGACATGTTGTTCAGATTCTCTTCAGACGGTTGCTCCATCGTTGATCTGAAAGACAATACTGAAGGTTTATATAAATCTCCACTATAGCGCCACTTGTGGCAGCACTGAGTAACTGCGCTGTGCACTGCATCTTTATCTTAACCGCTAAAACAATATCTAAACGCCGCAAAACAAAGATTTTTCTTAGGTAGTGAAACGACACGAGATATTACATATTATTAAATATGCATAAAAAATATTATTTGTTATATTTATGCTTAAAACACAATAAAATATTTATTAAATTACGTTTAACTTTCTTGGCGCATTAGTAAATCATATATATATATATATATACACTATATGGACAAAAGTATTGGCACCCCCTTCTAATGAAAGGTTTGACTACTTTAGTAATTTCCATGAGTATGAATCTTAATGTTTAAGCATATAATGATATTCTAGGGAATCTAATTGTATAGCAACAGTTTGGACTCTTTTCTATTGTAACATGACAGTGTCTCTGTGTATAAGACAAGAATGAAAGAGAAATGATGATTCAGTCAGTGTGGAAGAACTTGACTGGTCTGCAGAAAGCAGCTGAACACCTCTGGTGTGACTTTAAATGAGCCACAAACTCATCACCAAACACCAATGACTAGTACTAATGACATACACTTCAAAACTGATGCAACAGAGATGGAAATACAATTTGCAAGGTTAAAATTAATATTGATATCAGGGTCTGTTGATGACTTGAAAATATAACGTATGTGCTGTTAACTCATTTTCCAACACAACACCACAAATCACTGTTCTACAGAACTGAACAGGTCAAATACTCTCAAAAATGTTGTTTTGTGTTTGTTTGACCGCTGAAAGAGAGTCATACGTGTTTGAAATGACACGAGGATGATTAAAGGAAGACAGAAAGCTCATTTTCTTTCATTCATCTGACTGACTCTTTGCCCTCAGGACGGTGAAGTCTGTCGTTCAGCTCATTTCTGATCAGAGATCTTCACCTTCTCTGTTGGTCCGAGGTCAGAAAGATCTCAAGCATCACAACCCTGGAACTATTTCCAGCCCTTTGCATCACAGACGCTGTCACCAGACTGCATTCCCTCACGCCAGAACGAACCCTTTATATTCACCGATGCATCCCTGAACGCTTGACCACATCAATCAAGGTTCAAGGTTCAAGGTTTCTTTATTTGTCACATGATAAATTATACAGGGTATAATCAAAAGTGAAATGTAGGTCGAATCAGGTCCGCTCAGTGGACAGTGCAAGGAATAAAAAAAAATAATAATTATATTATATAAAAGTAACACCACACAAGAGCATATATATAGTTAAAAAGGAAATAAAAAGTAAAATGTGCAATAGATTAAAGAATTAAAGTGCAAAACAGTAAAACAGTAAGATGTGCAAAACAAATAGGATGTGCAAAAACAGTATATGTTTTTGTATCAAATGCAACTTTAATCAAATGCAACTTTAACTCGGGGTTTGCTTCTGAACTCAAACGTGCATTAAAATCATCACATTTTACATCAGCAGTATACTGTCCAAACACATCATCCAGCGCTGGATCACAGGAATATTCATGCTTCAGAGTATTAGACATAAAAGGTCTTTGTGCTTGCTTTTAATAAGAGCGGGTTGAACCTTTGAACCTCCAGTGAAGCTAAACACATCCACACATTGAACCTCATGAGCACCACATGATGATCTCCATTCAGAGCAGCTCTGTGATTGAGTTAACCTCCAAAACAAGGTTAGAGAGAAGACGAGAAAAACAAAGAGCGACAGAGGAATGCATTCGAATAAGCAGATGAACATAAACACCTTTGTATTCCTCCTGATGCTCTTAAGGACAGTTAAAGGGCCAGTTCAGCTCAAAAACCATCATCCTGGAGTCGTTTAAACCTGTTTGACCTTCTGTGCCACACAAAAGAGATGAGCGTTTGAGCTTTATAATACACCTAAAAGACCAGATACATGTAAAAACACATCTTTTTTTCCCAGTAAGTGGTGAGATATTTTGCTAATAAAATATGTTTGTGCTAGAAGAACTAATATGACAAAGAAACATTTTAAATATATGGAAAATATATGTTGTAAACAGCGAGGTTTCTTGAAATTTTAATATATATATGACCCTGGACCACAAAACAAAAAATAAGGGTCAATTTTTAGAAATTGAAATTTATACATTATCTGGAAATCTTTCCATTGATGCATGGTTTGTTATGATCGGACAATATTTGTAAATCTGGAATCTGAGTGTGCAGAAAAATCTAAATATTGAGAAAATCATCTTTAAAGTTGTTCAAATGAAGTTCTTAGCAATGCATATTACTAATCAAAAATTAAGTTTTGATATATTTACGGTAGAAATATCTTCATGAAACTTGATCTTAATATCCTAATGATTTTTGGCCTAAAATAAAAATGTATAATTTTGACCCATACAATGTATTATTGTTGGCTATTTCTACAAATATAGCTGCGCTGCTTATGACTACTTTTGTGCTGCAGGGACACAAATATTATTAATATACAAACAGAGATGTGCAGCTTACATGTGAGCTTCATTCATTATTTATTTTTATTAAAATGTATTACAAACAATGTGACATATGTAAACGTATTTACTTGGATTGAAATATAAGGTGGGCCAAATATACTGTATACTTTAAAATTATATATATTTCTAGGACTGTCAAAGGATTAATAGTATCCAAAATAAAAGTTAGTGTTTACATATGTGTGTGTGTGTGTGTGTGTGTGTGTGTGTGTACGTGTGTGTGTGCGTGTGTGTGTGTGTGTGTGTGTCTGTGTGTGTGTTGTGTGTGTGTGTGTGTGTACGTGTGTGTGTGTGTGTGTGTGTGTGTGTGTGTGTGTGTGTGTGTGTGTGTGTGTACGTGTGTGTGTGTGAGTGTGTGTGTGTGTAATATGTTTATTTGTTTAATATCTAAACATTCTTAAACCAAGCAAAATGACATAATACATAAAGTCTTGTTTTTAGAAAACTGTATCAAAATTAAGTGAGTTTATGCTTCAAATATCTACCAATGCGGTCATAAAAATACAACAAGTTTATATTTCTGCCTCCACATTTTTTATTAAGACTTTATATCTTGAGTAGTTTTGCTTCATAAGTAAATGTATCTTGATTTAAGAATATTTAGATAATCATTGTTTTAGCAGTGCACTATATTCTGAAGTCTTTATGCAATACAGCTTCACAATAATAAACATGAAATATAATGTTGTACATTAACAGCATAACATTCATTCATTATATAATATAAAACCGGTTTCAGCTGTAAAGCACCTCTACTTTAGACAATAGAGTTATTATTCAGCTCAACATTTAGTTCAGTGTTGATTTCTCAATGTTGCAAACGTCATCAATTATGACTTTGGCTAAGATAATAGCTTCATTAATCAGCTCATCTAACAGCGTCAGTGCAGTTAAATCAATAACATCCCAGGTATCTAGTCAAACATGTTTAGCACACAAGCTTCACTCAGACAAACGCGTCACTGTTAATGTGAACATAACGTCTTTTATTTGGCATTTCCTTCTGATCAGACACGCTGGTGTAGCGTGTTGAAGATAGCATGCTGTGTTCTCGGAAGCGTTGAAGAAGAAGAAACGGTGCACAGCAGAATGAGTTTAAACATGCTGAAGCAGCAGATCACACTGAATCCAGGAGATATGACGTGTTTCTACACACTGGTTTCTCTGCTTTATCAGAGCCGGCGCTCCACGGAACACCAGAGACGTGACGACATCTGTTAGAGATACTGACCGTACAATGCTATGGCCTTCTCAGGACTCTTTATCAATGATAGGCCACATGAATATGTACAGTCTGCTCGAGGAGGTGCAACATTTGATTGTCAATACAAGGGTAACACATCGAGGATTCACGTCGTTTAGTTAATTAATTACAGCTCAAGATCTCTCTTCAGGACATTATCCATGTTCATAATGTTGAATACCATAGAAAATAATTACAGCTCTGCTGGCGTTTTTAAAAAGCAACAATTTTAGTCTATTACACTGTAAAATATAGTGTTTTTAATTTG
>QVTF01019581.1:0-85667 GCA_003573665.1 Oxygymnocypris stewartii | reverse complement strand
ACCCAAATCATTGAACCAAAAATTGTCATTTCAAGTACAAAAGGTTCACAAAAGAAACAACGATATCTGATTTGTGAAAAATCATTATTCTGACTTGGATCTTTGAACGATTCAATTCACTGACTATGTCCCTCTGTGTTCCATGGAAAAAAGAAAATAATACAGTTTTGGATGACATGAGGGTAAGTAAATGATGACTGTTCCTTTAACACACTGTTAAAATATAGTTATTTATGAATCTGTATTATATTAATCCTCAAAAATCACAAAGCAAAATACGCTAGAACTAGTACCCAATAATTTTCCACTTCTCTTGATCATTTTCATGGGTCTTAAAAGACATTGGACTCCATAGTGAGACAGAAGCATAACAGTCATTGGATGTGTATGGAAGGACTGACATGGGAGACGAATCATGACTGGAAATGGAAAATGACTCAAAATCAGCACCATCAAACTTCATTCATTGCAGACAATGAGGAAGAATCAGAGGAAGGAACCATGACTAATCCATATCACTCAGTCTCTCAGTAACACTACCAAAATCTGATTATATCTATATGGCCATTCTCAACTTGAGTAAGGGCTAAGGAATTCGTAAACATTTCTTGACCACAATTCATATGTCCTCTTCATCAAACTCCAATCTGATTCTGATTCTTTTTTCATCCCATTCCAGATGTTTCTAAACATTTCATTGCACTCTTTATTCTCCCTTCTCTATTTGTGAACCCCACACAGAAATGTCCATTAAGGTAACACGATGTCAAACAATATTGTAATCAAAGATTAAGGCTTCATTTGTGCAGATCTGGAACAAGCAAGACACAAATGATGAAACAGAACTAGATTGTTCCCTCTCTAATTTACAAGTGCTCAGCGTTGGGCTGCTTGCAGTCTCGACAGCTTGTAGTCTCACCGCCCACTTAAATAAGACGAGACCATCTGAGTGATATGTAAAACTAGGGCCCTTTGAAATCAGTTTTATTTTTTAATCTGTACGTCCACGTTCTCCGTGTCACGGAAATCATACAGCCCTATAAAACACATGAACACAGTTTGTTTTTGTACCCCCTAAAACTACTGAAAAACAATTTCATTCATTGAAATAAAGCTGAAATAAAATAAAACAGAGATATGATTCAATTCCATGAAGTGAATCTGGCTTTTGGGTTCTCAAATAGGATGCTATCCCAGTAGCACCTGCTAAACTAGAGATTCACTTATATATAACTCTCAGCACTATGAGTGGATTTGAATTAAACATAGGTGCTGGAAGAGGGCAACCACCTAATTATATCTGCAGCACACGGCAAAGAGGCCTGGTTAAAGGTCAAGCAGTGTGCTGCAGTGTCTTAATGACACTTTTCAAAGCTGTAAGAAGCCATATGAGAAGTGCTTTGCATTCAAGACAGCTGAAGAACATTACCATCAAAAGTTGAGAAAAAACTCAACTTAACTAGCATCACTACATCTATCTGTATCTTGTTAATAAAAGGCTGCTGTAAGCTTGATCTGCTGACTGCATGACTGACTCGAGACAGATGCTCACATCTGGTCCGTAATGAGATCACGGTCAGCCCCACACACATTATGGCCATCCAAGCCGCCATCAGTATGTGCTAGCTTAGGCTGACACATTACGCCATTCATGCTCAGTTGAATTTGTATCGATTTTAGAGATGCAGGAAGCCCCTAAAGAGAGCACCAGAGGTTTTGAAATTCAGCAGCAGTAAGGAGCAGGACGCTTTGTGAACGAATATTCTGAAATTAACAAATCCCTGCCAAAAACATACACTTTTTTTTACTTTTTGAATTTATACTATAAATATACCATCATACTAGAGTCTTACCATACTATCAAATAATTGTTTTTAAATAATGCATGATATTTTTACACTACTGTTTAACTGTTTTCTACTTTCAAATATTTTGAACATGTAATTTATTCCTGTGATGGCAAAGCCATTGCTCCTGTCTTTATTGTCACATGGTCCTTCAGAATGTTTCACAGAAATCGTTATATTATGCAGATTTAGTGCTCGAGAAACCATTCTTATTACCATAAATGTTGAAAAAGGATGTGTTGCTTACAGTGTTTCACATACATAGACTTCACCTGGGCAGGCCGACTCGTCAGTAAATCATTTACAAAACAGCGTTTCCAAGCACCTGT
Organism: Oxygymnocypris stewartii; assembly: GCA_003573665.1. Classification (NCBI taxonomy): domain Eukaryota; kingdom Metazoa; phylum Chordata; class Actinopteri; order Cypriniformes; family Cyprinidae; genus Oxygymnocypris; species Oxygymnocypris stewartii. The sequence continues at coordinate 83,491 of QVTF01019581.1, read as the reverse complement.
CGCTTACTGACTGTTTGGACCTTTAAATACGAGCATAATTTGTCTGTTAATATGTGCATAGTTTGTTACTCAGATGCAGGCAGTGTGCTGAATGAGACAAAAGTAATAAAGCCAAAACCACCGCATATAGTCACTTTTTAGTGTAAGTTAACAGATGATAAATCAGGATTTAAGGAGTATATTCCTGGTTAACATGCAGTATTAATGGGTCGTACTATTTATACTTGTTTTATGTATGACAACAGAAAACATAATTTGAACAGCTTTATTGGGCATTCAGTTGTATTACAGTATGTGACAGTTCATAGAGTAGAACAGATCTGAAGTGCCAAAACTCGTCTGAACGCAAAGTTGACGCAATCACGTCATGAATATGCTAATTAATATGTGACGTCACCTGCCGGCACAAGTCTCACAAATCATGTGGGAAACACTTTCTTAAAATTTATGTGGAAACTGTGATACATTTTTTCTGCATTTATTCAAAATAATACTTTTCAAATTTTCACAATTTAATACATTCTTGCTGAATAAAAGGTATTATCTTCAAAGTATTAATTATTATTATCTTTTTTAATACCTCACTAAACCTGAACTTTTGTTGTAATTAATTTATTAATGCACACCAAAAGTTGCAAATACAAATACATTTTAAAACATCCTTCTTTTCCACAGAATTCAACAAACTCAAAAATAAAATGTGCTCATAATGTTCTCAGCAATGCAGAATGACTAGACATGTTTATAAACACAGCATCAATTATTCCACCCATGCAGATATAAATATTCCCTTTGTGTGCACCCTGCGTTCCTGCATCCTACAAATCATGTATGAGAACGTTATGGTTGCCCTAACCAAAATTCTCAAGTCGCACAAGATCTTTCTTGACCACAGAACAGCCTCGAACGCTGGCTTCCAGGAATAGCAGCATCTCTCCCTTTACAGGAAGTTCATGCTGCTTTCACTGCCAAAGTTCACGGCTGGAGGACTTCATCCGTACGGACAGATCTGTCCACTTACAACACGCTGCAGCTGGCAGTACAGCCATTATGCAATCAACAAATGAAGCATGCTACATTAATTCCACGTGAAAAACTAAGCTATGCACAATTCAATAAGATTGGAGTCACAATAAATGCTGTTTTCTGACTAGTACACATTGAGAAGATATATTTTTTGGTAATGTATGGAGGTTGCAGAGCTTTTTAAACAGATACAGAGCAGAATCTGAGAATCTGCAGGCAAAGATAAGATCAGGGCTAAAATAAGCTGAGGCTAAAAGAAACGTAAAATATCTGACTAGCACGTACAGCACAAAAACTGAGAAGGAAACAAGACGCGGTGATAGCTGCTATCTAATCCCGCTTACACAGCGTGAACGCTGAATCGACAGCGCATTATCGTATTTTAACATATTTTTTTCTCGTCAAGGCTTTTGGCACAGTCACAATGCCATGCTGACTTGCACCAAGCATAAAGCCCCGTTCACACTAAGCGCATGCTCGTTTGCAGCGTTACATTTTCGAGCTCTTAATGTAAAGATTGATTATGATTGGCCGTCAGTGATTGATCAGCAGGAAAAAAATCGTTCTGGAAGTGATTCCAATGATATCGTTTCTCTGTGCCTTTATCGTTATAGCTGTGGTGTGGACTCTTTTGGAAGTTTGGAATATAAGGATTATAAGGATTGCACCAATATTAAAATTCTGGATGATGCTGATTAGCCGATAATAGTTTTTTATGTTATGGTTGATAACTGATAAATGGCCAAAATTCTAAACTACTTTGTCTAAATAAATAAAAAATAATAATAAAACACTTAAAAACTAACATAATATGTTGTATATATGACAAAAGTAATTTAAAGGAAAACATTAAAATACTGATAAATAAAAATATATATATTTTTAATTATCTGTTGGTAACAAATATGGTAATAAAATATTCTCTAATGTACTTCTCATCTCTAATGGCAATGATCCTTTTCTTGCCTGGCTTGGTTTATTAGATGCAAATTGAACTATGTCATGGATCTAAAGTTTCAATAAATGTTTTTATGAGGAACAATCATGAACAATTCAATAATTCAAGACTTTGAATGTGCATAAAATCATGCCCTCCCTAAATATATCAAGCAAAAGCACCAATATTCTCCATGTTTCCTAATACTCAGAGCACTAAAATGTCCTGAAAAATCATCAGAGTGAGGATTTCATTTCTATCAACTCAACCCCTGATGTCTGACGCAGATGAATCAGCTGATGCGACTCATGTGATGACAACATTAAAAGAGAAGGCACATGTATGTCTACTCATCCAGCCCTGCACAGGTCACATGGATAATTCTGCAGGCTTGCAATGTAGACCTTGAAGGGATGTAGTGACATAACAGGATTGACAGCATCAGATTATTCCGGTGCTCGGGAATACAGAGTTTCAGGCTGAGACACGCAAAGCAAACATGAAATCATACAGATGGCGGGCGAGAGGTCAAACACACAGCTCACAGACTCTCCCTGAGTCAGAACGGCAGCCTGAGATTATCGTAACCAGCAATTTTAAACAATTACAGCAATACTGCCATGACACACAGACATTTGAGATCATTAGCTGCACAGAATCGCACAAAACGTGTAATGAGAGACGCATCACTTTCACTCTCACGTGAGACTGATATTTAAGACAATCCATTATTGCAAAACCACCTGCAGGTTTCCTGTTCCACTTTTAGATAGGAAAGCCATCTTTCCCGCATGCAAGCTGTGACCTAAATACAACGAATAAAAAAATTGAGCATACAGAATCATGACAAGTGGTCAAATTATCATTGAAACGTGCTTAAAATATAATATTTTACAGACAGTCCTTCATTTTCCTGCTCTAAACTTCCAGAGTTTGGCAATAGTCTCAATGGGAAGACATAAAACTACCTTTGTGATACGGCCAAAGTCATCGTGAGAGCAGATAACAAATATAGGAAATCCAAAGAAAGACGCGGCAGCTGACCATTACTGAATCTCAAAATTAGCATCATTTCCCAGAATTCCAACAGCGGAATGTTTTCACAGGCAGAATTTCCGGAGGTCCAGTGCAAGAATAGAGGGAAACAGGTTATTACATATCGGAACTATACTTGCAAACACCCAAACCTCCTGTTGACCCGACTGACTTCGCCACATCCGTTCCATCCGCAACGTCTGGATCATAACACATACATCTCATAAATTCTGTCTTATCTTGAGTTTATGACTCACATTATTCCTTCTTGTTCTAAAGACATAATATCTTATCTTGGTACAGGTTCTGACATGTTACACCTGTGAGGTAAAACACTTTCATAAGTCATCTGGGAACAGTTTTTATCCTGAGGGTAGTTTCGTAAAAAACATTATGATACGATGCCATATGAATTAACCATGATTCTGTGTCACCGAAGACTTTGACAATTAGCTGTAACATTCAGCATGTGATTACTTAACCAACTCTGCCTTGACTTAATTGCCAGTCCTTAAGGTTTCCTTTCACTCATGGAGTAATCCTGTCAAATCCATTAAAGAGATTACAGGAGGGCATCTCTGAAAGGAATCAGACTGACTCCGCGTTCCCAGACAGACAGTGAAAGCATTTCAGCAGACTACACCATGACGAGAGCTCATGAAAACAGAAACTGTTAATCGATTATTTCTTACCATGGCCAATTAAATGAACAATGGCTGTCCAAATTTAGTTCTTATTTAATTACAACAAAAATATATATTTAAAAAGTTATTTTTATAAAAGACTAATAAAACTAACTAATTAACACCTAATTATTAGTCAATCTTATAGCTTACATTTAATATATAAAAAAAAATTATCTTCCATTTTTATACTATCTTTTATTGTGCGGCCTAAAATCACTTGTAGCATTTTAAATTTAATGTAGTGCTTTTTTAATTTATTTATTCAAAGTATTATTTTAAAATATGTAAAAGATTACATAAAAAAACGATTTAATCACCCTGTTAAATATAATTTCAAGCAAATCTTAAAAGGAATTTTATTTAAAAAAAAAATTTATTTACAATAAAACTGGGATAATGTCTATGTTTATATGTGAAAAGTTAATAGCAAATCTTTTCATATTGTTCATTATAATGTTATGATGCCTAAATTCACTTGCAGTATTTTAGTGCTTTATTTTTTATTTTTTTAGACAAAATAGTACATTATTAGGTAACCCTTTATAATAAGGTTTATTAGTTCATGTTAATTAATTAATCAACTAATATTAACAATGAGAAATACATTTGTTACAGAATTTATTAATCTTTCTTAACATGAATCAATAAAAGCACAACTAGGTCATGTTAGGTCAGGTCCATTCATTAATATTAACATAAAACTTTGGGTTTTAATAATGTATTACTAAAGGTTGGAATTAATATGATTAATAAATGCTTTAGAAATATTTGTTATTGTTAGTTCATGTTAACTACTGTAGTTAAGTAATGTTAACAAATGGCACCTTATAAACTGCAAACTGTTAAATCAAATTACAAATATTCATATTTATTTTTTAAATAACTTAAATATTTAAAGAATTCATAAATGTTGTTTTATTATTAAAATCATATTTATAACCATTAAAATAAGAAAAGAAAATAACAAATAGCCTAGTAATATATATATATATATATATATATATATTAGAGGTGGGCATAGATTAATTTTTTTTATCTAGATTAATTTTGGAATTAATCTAGATTAATCTAGATTAAAATGGCTCATTTGAATTCTGCCGAAGGCATTCAGAATATGTGTGCTACCCAAATAATTACTAAAAGTAAGTCTTTGAGAACGGGTTTCTCAAGCCAGGTGGCGCATTAGACCAGGGGCTCATCTCCTGTTTCCAAAATGCATCACAAACTTTAATCTCTTCCCGTCCCAATCCCACGAAAAAACTGGGGGAAAATCCCGTTCCACTCCCGGAAGAATGACTCCCATTCCCTCCCACTCCCGTGTTGTTTTTTTTTGTTTGTTTTTTTGCCGATAACTGTCAATTACAGTACAAATATAGTACAGATCACAGCGTGCCCACCTTATTAGTTGAATAAAAACCCAAAATGTCGTTTTTTGTTATTGTATTGAACTGAAAGCCATTTTATGCACAGTGTTGCACAGATTAAATTTCATGTAAATCATCCATGCTAGCACACACGTCTTCTATTTTTATTTTTTAGACATTTCACTCTCTATAGATATATTTTTCAAAGACGGAGTTTCTAGCTCAAGTTCACATGAGACCTAAAGCGCATCCTGTTTGCTTAAAAGCGCAACGTTTCGTTGTTATTCTGAGTGCACACAAATAAACGTAGAGTCTTTACAGATTCGAAAGATGTATTAGGCTACTTTTATCTGTATGACCAAGAATGACGGAGATTTTAAGAGCAAGTGAGCGCACCGGAGCCTGTCCTGCAGCAAACGCGCTTCCACACAAACACTTCAATAACGCACGTTTCTCTAGGTTAACATCATATTGAGCGGCCATGTAAAGTTGCTACTACATACATCTTTCAGATGAAAAGCCATATTTGAGGTTGATGAATGATAGGTGAGCGTTTGGATGTCCTGCCCGATTGTATTACCACATAGACCAGCCGTTAACAATCTGTCCATCACGGACTGCGAGCCTCTAGTTCGAAGACTCGTTCTCGCCCCTACAGTGCAATTCGGCTAGGTATACATCCGCGCTAAAATATCAGGGTGAAAGTCATCATAGCTTGCGTAGTATAGACCCAGCTCCCAACCCAACTTTGAGAATAGATTAACGGCGATATTTTTTTTATCGCCGATAAGAGTCTCGCGTTAACGCAGCACGTTAACGCCGATAACGGCCCACCACTAACATATATATATATATAAATAATCAAACAAGACCTTTATCAGTTATCAATTTTCATATCCATACACAGTGGCGGATCTAGGGGTGGGGCCAGAGGGGCATTGGCCCCAGCTGAAATCTGATTGGCCCCTGAAGTGCCCCTGTCCTGTCACTCATCGGTGATTTACGTTAGCGTTAAGTCGTTTGAAATTCAACCTGTGCAGCGCAAGCTTTACATGTAAATATAGCCCTAACTGATTTAAAATTGTAATTTTGGGCACCCCTGAAATAGGTCGCGTCATTGACATTAACAGACGTTACAAAACACCGCTCATTCAAGGACGTGCATTTATTGGCGGCGCAAGAGCATAACGTACAAAACGAATGTGCACAGTTCAATTGAATAATACAATTTGCGCTAAATAACTTAATGCTGTTGAACCTACTTTACAAAGCAAACTTTTTGCTAAAATAAAAGCGTGCGGTTTCTCGAGTGGAAGTTGCGTTCGTTACTATAGCAACATTAGGTTCCAAGCGCGTTTTCTTTCAGAATCATCACTGTAGCATTTTGTTTAAAATGAAAGTGAGATAAAGATCCTCACGTCACATAGAAATGGTGTGCTACAACTCTTTGGCTGAAAATAGTGGAATAGTGTGGAAAGTGCATACAATTCTAATGTAGTCTGCATGGAAGCATATGATTCTCGGTAACACTGCAATAAGGAATGAAACTATTACCGGTTTCACAATTAAATTTCGACGGCTCGTCTTACTGTTTTACATTTTAATTATCATTAAAACTGAATTCGATTATTGCTGTAATGTGGTGTAATTCACAATCGAAGCCAGACTCATAACTCGTAGACGTTATCACAGTATGAAAATAATGTATTTTTTGCCTCATTAATAAGAAGCCTCATCAGATTGCATAAGTGGTTTCAAACACTCAGTGACATTTTAAAATGAGTTTTTAGTAAAAACTGTAATAAGAGTCTTGTGTTGATGACTAAACATGTTAGCCCTTATGCAAATAGGAACAATTATATTTTATGAATACTTCAGGAAAGATAATCGACTTAAGACCATAAGAATGTTTTATTTATTTATTTTGTATGTTTGTTTTTAGAGGAAGACTATTGATAACAATTTTAGAGATGAAAGAAGTTTGACCAAAGAAATGTGGGATCAAACAGTGTAAGCAGAAAATTTTCAATAAACAATGGGCAATAAATAAAAGACATTAGCATCATGATTAAAGACATCTAAAAGCCTCCAATCCGGGAGAAGTGTGAAAGTGCGCATGGAGACAAAGCAGTTTGGGCAGCACAAGACAATAAACTGCATGGATGCTTAGATAATGTGAGTAACTATTAGTTAGCATTGTAGAGTCAACTCTAAACAAAATCGCATGGCATGCTCTAAAACATATTTCATGAAACTTAAGAGTTATAGAGTTATCCTCAGATTTGAAAAAGAACGTGGTCAGATTTGTGGCTTTACCTGCCACATTCTAGACATCAAAAAGGCTAATTTATATATATTTTTTGTGTCAAATGTAAACAATATTTCTAATAACTGTAAATTCAAGCCCTTGTGACAATTTTTCTGACTTAAGGACAACAAGCTGCCAAGTGTCTTCTTTAAATCGACACTACAGTTATACTTTTTAGACATTTCCAGTATTTTAACAATACTGATAACCGTGATCAATTTGGTCACTATAATCGTAATATAAAATTGTCATACTGTTTAATTTCTACACTGCAATAAGGTTGAACAATAGTTAACAACACAGAACAATACAGAACAAAGCATTTTATTTTAATTTACTATGCAAATGTTTATATATACTTATTTATTTGTAGTATTAAAATAAAAGTATGTAGCATCATTAAGAACTAACATGATCTAATACTGAACAAAAGTACAGTATATTTATCATTTAAATTAAGATGAAAGAGATTTATTTATAATGTAATACATGTTACATGTCCAAATCATAATGCATATAGCCTTGTATAGCGTGTCAGTAAGTAATTGCCGAATAAGTAGATGGATTCAACCTCCTGAGCAAAGACCACTGAATTTTCAGCAGCGGTCACAAAAAATAGTAGTTTTTTGTTTTGTTTTGTTTTTTACAAAAAGATGTGTACAGTTTCTAACTATGTTCAAGAACAACATTTCGCTGTACATATTGTATATTATCATATGCTCATGAATATTCTTGTTGTTGTAACCCAAAATTCAACAAAGTGTGAAAACTAACTCCAAATTGGCAGGGAAGCCCATTTTTTCCTCAAATATTGTATTATATTTTATTATGTATGTTATTCTTAATGAATTCATTCGCACACACACACACACACACACACACACACACACACACACACACACAGAAATATTTAAGCCGTTATTGTTAAAGTTTCCAAAGACTTGAACGGTAAAATTGGCCCCTCTCTGTAAATGGTGGCCCCATTGTGGCCCCTGCTTCTAAAAAATCCTAATCCGCCTCTGTCCATACATCCTTAGAAAAATCAAATGTCATGTTCCAACCATCAAATACACCAAATCCGGGAAAGTGAGCCTATAACTCAAACGGAAAAACCTTTCATTTAAACTGCGCTGTACAGAAATGCCATCATTAGTCTGTCACCGGCCCTGAACATGGCGCCCAAAACATCTCAAAATACCAGCAAGGTTCCCATCAAGCTGAGGTCACTTGAAAAGGTGATGGGCAGGGTTTTGCTAAAAAAAGCTGCTAAAAGACTTGCCGCCCCAACCGCTGACAGGATGGATACTTTCTGGCACCACAGTGACACACTCCACCACCAACAACATATGTACGGTCGTATATACAAGTCCATGGCAGTTGATATAGGCAGACTTTGTGACTTAAGTACAGCGTGCTGACAGTGCAGGTGCTTCGGCCAGCTCCGATAAACATTGACTGAATTTAGCTCAGGGAACAACCATAGGGCTCTTATTTCTAACACCCAGTCCAAGAGCCAAACAACTCATTATCAGCTGGCTCAGTTTCCAAATGGGTCAGACAAGCTACTGTACCTAATGCCATCTCAATTGAGTTCACTAACAAACAAGACAATACCAGCTTTTTCCTCATTTTCAAATTCTGTCAAATGGATGTAACAAGCCATGCAAGCCAACTGTCAAAAGCAATTTCCTCAACTTCATTTCTTTGCACTTAAAAGGATGTGGAGGACAAATCTGCTATTTCAAGAACATACTTGTATTAATAGAGACTTGGTTATCATTTATCAAATTAAAAAAGGTGCACATGCACATCCAAATGTGCAAACTTCTCCCTAACCCTAACTAAATACGGAGTCAGTGAGGTATATTCAAATCAACAAACTCACATCACCCGCAAAACACGTCCAGCAGCTTTTCTTTACAGTCTGTTGTTAAACAGAGATGTTAAACAGTTTGATGTGACACATTATGAACACCCAAACAATCTCTCAGACACTAGAGATAGAAGGCCTTTTAAATTCCAGTTAAGGTCCTTAATTTCAATTGAATTGAGGTACAAACAAAATGCAGAATCGCATTAAAAGTAGGAATGCACAATATTTATCGTACAGATAAATTATCGACCGATATGGATGAAAATGACGTAATTTTTATAGCTCCAATAAATAAATGAAATCCGATATCTAAATCCGATAAAGTACACTTGCTGGTAAATCAATCAATCAGTCTGATTTATCTGAGATTCATCCGCTTTCCGAGTGCAAGTGACTGCAGCTTTAAATTGCAGTCACTCTCTGCTTGTGTCACGCTCATTATGTCATCATTTGTGAACATGTCTTCACCGGTCTGGAAGTTTTTCTCTGTGGCAGAAGAGGACAATGCCATTGCTATATGCAACACATGTTCAGCAAGGATTCCGAGAGGAGGAAAAAGGGTGTCAAGCTAACACAACAAATCGTATATCTCACTTGAAAGGTCATCATCGTGGCGAAGCAGTATTAAGGGACTTTAAGCAGCCTCCACTGTTGGAACAGTAACGGCATTCCAATGTCATATTGTGCGTTCGCGACTTCAGCTGCTACTTTGTGGCGTTCTAGAAGCATCTACTACGGGAGAACAGCTGCTTTGCCGTAGTCGTTACAACGTAATAGCTTATGTAGTTAAAAGGCTGAGTTTTGTGTTATATACCATTTAATTCCATCAGTATACGATTCTACCATTAGTCTTTCATTTAATCTGTGTTGATTAGGTTTTAAACATAAGCTAATTTTAACGATTGTTTTCGTTTGTAGAGATATGTCTGCTGTTAGCAACAGCACCTCAGGTAACACTGAGACTAAATATATGTGAAGAGAACAATGTAATTATTGCCTAAATATCCTCCTCATAATCCATCATTTGTATTTAAATAAATAACTGAATGCCACATTGCACCGTCTTGTTTAATGTTGCTTAATGATTTTTATGTTCTCGGCTAAGGCAGTGTAACAGCTTATTTCCGGTCAACGAAGCCATACAATTCGCAGCCGTTGCTTAAAGTCCCTAGATATAACTTCCTCATCCTCATGCACTAAAAAGGTTGAATAGATGCATTTCTTTATGAAATATTTCAAGCATGAAATACTTGAATATAAATTAGTTGTTAATTGCAGATAAACCATAGTTATATCATAGTTCTGTTAAACCATTTCTGTTACTAACTATTGTGGTGCCTTACACAAAAAAAAAAACCTTTTGAAGAGTCAGGAATGATGTTTGCTATTATAGTTAGGCCAGAGCTTCTAAATATCAGTTTCATCAGTGCATCTTAGATTTTGTATTCTCCTGGGTGCACAAACTGCAGATTATTTGAAAATTATAATATAAAAATATGAATTTATTGGTTATCAGTAACGGCCGTGAAAAGGACTTAATTATCAGTTATCGGTAAAAAAAATTCATAATTAAAAGTATTCAATTCAAATATTTGACCCTTCGCTTGATTGACAGGTGATTTGACAAATCATAATCCAGAAACCAGCATTTTGTCCAACAAACAAACCAGACAGGAGAGTAGAAGATTAACTTTGGTGGACTTAAACTTGAAAAAAATGTGTATATTATTGACCTTCTGATATTTATTCATGTTTATTTTGTGCTTTAACTAACAAATTTTACAAAACGATCTGTTCACGCGCTGCTTGAACTGAGGCTCTACAGTGATCTATCGTGACACAAATTTGAAATTTGAGGGTTTCAAAAGTATTTAAGACTCAATTGGTTTAAAACACTCTGATATGCTTTTGGACATCGGGATGAATCCAAAAGAAAATGGTTTTGGGTCTCCGAACTCCGAAGTAAAAGAGAAATGCCTGTGACCATAACACTGTGTTTAGTCTTTCAGCGAGTGGAGCTTCGACACTGAATCAACATGCAAGTGAGCCAAAATTATCATGCCTAAATTTGGAAGGATCAAAAAACCTTGCTGCTAAACTTGTTGTTCTATTTTTACTTAGCTTTAGAGACCTGTATATGGTAAAACAAAGAATCAGATTGGCATCCTTACCACAAATATAGCTTTCAGTCGATATCTACTAGCATTAATGAGCTCAACTAATCTAGCCTTCAATAAAAACGGGTACTTACAAGCTAATGCACTCATTAAAAGCAGGCCAAACAGGTCTTTACCATGGCACACGGCCCTTACATCTTATGAGCTCCTGTTAAGAACTATTGTGAGTCAGGAATTGCCTCACCTGAAACGGTCTCATCATGTGACTTCAGGAAACAAGCTGTCAAGCCTAAGAGGACATCCTGCCCAGCTATTTAAACATCACACACATATACATTCAAATTATTTCATTAGGAGATTAAAACATTACTGTAAACCTAATGCTCCATAGCGTCTGGTATATTTCACAGGATTTCAAGGTGAAAGATTATTATGTTCCAAAAGAAAGACTGAAAGACCAAGAATAACATTGAAAATAAAATTGACAAATAAACATTAATTAGCAAATTAATGCAGGTGATTAATTTTTCCAGTTTAATGGCATTTTCTTCAATTGACAGCACTATTAGCAACATTAATACTTAAATACTCATACTTAAATCAACTGGAGTCCTTTGAGAATACGCACAAATATGACAGGACCGTCATGTATTGACCATTTTAAAAACAATGGGCTAAAAACATATTTGGACATTTAGACTACACTTAAAAACATATGACTGTCATTGCATTATATAGTTTAAAAATCCAGTAGCATTTATTGAAAGAAATACAACAAATGTTTCACAAAAATGCATTTGATGGGTTTTAAATGATCAAGCACTATATACTGTTCACAATTAGAAAGGTAAAAGTAAAAGTTAATCAGAAATAGTTTTAAAAATGTTACACTTATTTCTCAGAAAAGGTTTAGCATCATTCCTTTAAAAGTTTCAAATGGTTAAACCTTTTATTTAATGCACTGACATTCAGACACTTTAAGTGACTACAGTCTTTATGGAGTCATTGTACTTTGTGTCATAATAAAATGTTTCATTCCCAGGAGGTGCGAAACCATTAGAATGCAATGACATGTGAAACTGGGCATCATTACATTAGCTTGAGCAAATGCTGTCTTTGACTGATATTTGGCAAAAATGGGCATGGTGTGTTCAATGAGGTATGTCTCTAACATTAGCCAGCACCACTTAATCTTTAAAATAACACTCAAAATGTGCCTATTTCAACACTGGATATAAACACAACAAATTACAGCTTACATAATATCACTCAGGGTGGGAGCTCCTTAAAGCTAAGAATAACTATGTTTACCAGAAAGAATTTACGCCAACATTTTACACTTTCAGAAACTTAGGAGGTGTGTAAGGTCTTCATAAATGAAGTCAGAAGACAACAAGGCCTAGGTGAACCAAACCTATACATCTTTATGCAATATTTTGTAACTAAACTTAATAACCCCAAATTGTCTACAGACACATGGACATGATATCAATGCAATAATGGTGCCTATTCCATGCAAGTCTAAGAGGGTGCAAAACTACAGAGTACAAGAATATTTATATTTTATTTTTATTTTAAACATATAAACCAGAACCAGAAGTTACCATATATGCCAGTGGCTGCTGCACCTAATCTACATCCCATGAAGAAAGGCATATGATGTTACTATGGTGACCTTCTCCACTGCTGTGGATGTGCAAGTCTGTGTTCTCAGCAGCACGGCAGACAGCTCAGGCTAATTTGTGTTTCTAGGTGTGGCTTCAGTTCAAACCAAGTGAGACCCCCACCCCCTCTTGTTATAGCCAGCCATCCTCATTCTTTGCTTAGCCTAGATCCATCCCAAAATTATTTAATTTCATGCTGATTCACCCTTTATTGTATCAGTGTTTACTTGGCAATAAACCCAGACATACGCCTCCATAGTGACAGCACTGCAAAGATTACTTTATTCATCACTGCAGAATTAATGCTACTCTTTACTTGCACTGAAATACATGCCTGACAGATTTATAACTGCATATCAGTGTTAAACTAAAACATTTTAATAAGTCTCTAGTCATAAACTGTAAGAGAATGAACGTATCTGCTTAACAGCTTGTTATCATAATAACACCCCATTCCGAATTATTTTAAAGCAATAGTTCACTCAAAAAAAAAATATTCTGTCATCATTTACTCACCCTCAAGTCATTCCAAACATGTATTTCTTTATTCTGTGGAACAAAAAAGAATATCTGAACTTTTTTGTCCATTCAATAAAAAGGTCCAAAACTGATTGGGCTCTTGTAACTTTAATTGTATGGGCAAACACTATTAAAACATTCTTCAAAAAATCTTATTTTGTGTTCTGCAGAAGACACAAGTTCATACAAGTCTGGAACGATCTGGGATAAAAAAAAATTTGAGTGAACTATTCCCTAACTATGTGGAGGCAATAATACATTATGGTCAGACACTGTATTAGAAACAAGACCTGGAAAGAGTTAGAACACTAACCTGGAAAGGAATGTGGATTGGAGGACCCTCTCTTCAGGCACTTGGAACACAGGACATGCACGGAGTAGTGAAGGCCAGGCCATTCCTGCAGAAGAACATTTAACTCCTCCACTAAGGGAATAATGGCTTGCCAAGCTGTCCAGATATTTGGCAAGGATGCATGGCTGGAAATGGAGAGGGTCTCGGGCTGCAATCTGCTCCGAGAGGGCCGGTAACTCACCGTCACAGGCACTTTACCCCGATAGGCAAAGATATGATGCTTTCCATCAGACCGTTGCACCACGTGGCTGTTGATTTGCACGCTATACCGTGCAAAAAGTCCAAGAGGGGTGAAGAAAGGAAACCTGTATTCAATCTGCAGCTGCTCAACTGAGAAGAACTGACCAGGAATCAACGAGCCCCCGCTGGCCGAGGCTTCAAGATGGGGCTCCTCGCTGCTGACCTGACTGGGAAACTTATACCAGACGATGGCCCCATTAAGTGGCTTGCTGCGAGGTTTGTTGACACAGTAGCAGACACCCATCTTTTCCAGCAGTTCCATGATCAGGTGCAAGTCCTGCTGTGTCTGGACCAGGGGTTTAAGCAGCAATCGTATGACATTTGACGGCAGCAAGCCATGCAACAGAAACCCCTCCACGTGACCGTGCATCTGCGTAGACCTGGCGCTATCTCCATCATCTCCTTCAACCTGTAGTTTCTCAAGCATTACAGTGAGGTCTCTCTGAAAAAATACATTCAAGATGGCTATAAACCGGGGAAGATTGTGGAAGACGTATTCCTTCAATGTCATGCTGTCTTCAAAGTACAAAAGTTTACCGCTCTCGTGTAGGTATGAGAGCGCGCTTTGCAGGCGGTCCTCTGTCAGCCCAGCCTGAAGGCCCAACCGGGCCGAATCCCACCAGGAAAGCCATAAATCCTGTGGCTTAAAGTGCAGTTCCTCAAGCACCTGCCATGACTTTGGTAGGACTCTGTGAAGATTGGGGAAAATTTCCCTGTGATCGGCGACAGACATGAGCTTCTCTTTCAAATGCTGGATGTTTCTTTGAGCCGCCATGCAGCTGACACAAATCACCGGAGACAGGATTTGTAGTCGATTGTTGAGCATATATTGCAACTGAGACTTTTTACGTCGCAAGTTTTTATCCGTGACCCCATAAAAGAGAATGTGGGGGCTAGAATTCCGAACATCGTAACCTTGCTCAAGGGCATCGTCAACCAGCAGGGCAAGCACTTGTAAGCAATCAGTGTCTGTTTTTTCCTGGAGCGAAATCTGTCTGTGAATATCCAGGCACTTTTCTTCAATCTCAACCTCTTCACATAAGTCACTGTGGGTACCTACAATACACACAACTGCGTGTGGCACCTTGGCACTGAGGAGGTGGAGGAAACCACCAACATGGGAGTAAAAGATCTTTGATGTATATAATTTCAGATTCACCACCAAAACATAAAGTGCTCCGGGAGACAGGAAAAAGGGTTTGATTAGATCATAGTTCTGCTTACCAGATAAATCATATACAATGAATGTAAGACTCCGATCTGCATCTGCTACCCAGTTCGTCACGTCAATACCCCTACATCCAATAGCCATCTTGGCATCTGACGGTTTGTTGACAACGCACTGCCTGAGTGTGGTTTTCCCTGCATTTCTCTGGCCCATCAAAACCAGTTTAAGCCTGGGTTTTACAGCAGATTGGGAATGTGCAAGCTCCTTCTGATAGGCAGCTATGTAGGGGATCCCCTTCATGCACACTTCATACGGTGGCTGAATGAGAGGATTATCCTTCACCTTCCAGATGTTGACTTTGGCAAGTTTTCCGAAATTGTCTGGGAGGATGGCGATTTGGTTACCCTGTAAAACCAGCTCCTCCAATTTTCCTAGCTCTACAATGGAGTCCGGAAGAAACGTAATGCTATTATTGTCCAACCACAAATTAGCAAGCTTGCACAGCTGTCCTAACTCCTGAGGGAGGGATGTCAGTTTATTCCGGCTTAAATACAACTCCTCCAAACTGGTGAGTTTGACGATAACCTGAGGAAACAGTTCAAAAGTGTTTGAGGAGAGATTGAGCATTTTCAGCTTCTGCAGTTTCCCAAACGATTGTGGCAGGCTTGTGAGTAAATTATTATCAAGCATCAGGCTCTCCAAGTTCTGCAGCTCACTAAACGTTTCAGGCAAAAATGAGAGGTGAGTACTGCTGAGCCATAAGATTTTAATAGACTGGAGCATCATGATGTTACCTGGAAGACCGTCTAGTTTATTCCCAGAGCAGTCAAGCTCCTCCAGATCAGAGAGGGCAAGTATTTCAGAAGGGAAACGCTGTAGCTTGTTATGATCCACATCGAGCGTTCTGAGCTTCCTGAGCTGTGAAAAGGACCTGGGGAAATCGCACAGCTCATTGAAGCTGATGTCAAGCTCCTCCAGACTTTGCAAAGTCCCTATCTGAGATGGCAGGTATTGGATTTTGTTATGACTGAAGCACAACTTTTTAAGCCCCTTGAGAAGATCAATATCTTCTGAAAAGTGGTTCAAGCAGTTGTGGCTGATATCTAATTCAACCAGCTGACTAAGTTGAAATACTGCAGTAGGAACTGTTGCAAACTTGTTCCTGCGAAGGATGAGGATGCGAAGCCTGGTCAGGGTTGAGCCCAGTCCCTCTGGAAGCTCTTGAATGGAGTTGTTGCCCAGATTGAGGACCTCGATCTCCTTTATGTCCTCAGGTAATGTGATTTTCTGGCAGTTTTTAGTGCTGAGAGTCAGCTGTCTCAGATTGCTCTTCATCTTCCTGGAGCGCAAAGCAGCATCCCTCCATAATCTAGCTGTCTTCAGGTTATTCTCCTCAGCCATCGTATCGACGCCGTGCTCCACCTTGTTCTCATCACTTAGGCAGCATAGTGCCTCTTTCACTTGCTTTAATGTTTCGGGTTCTCCGCACAGCAATCCAGATGAAACCAACATTCAGACCATGCCGATTTCATCTTCATCCGAAAATATGCAGTTACCTTCAATCGCATTCAGGAAAACAGGGCTGGGCTGCGTTCTTTCACGCATCCTCTTTATCTGCGCCATCGACCGCAGGATAAAAACTACACGCGAGCATCAAAAGTCCCATCAGCCCAGTGCGCGAGACTGGCGACACCGCCAGCGCGTCCTTTGATACCACACACGAGAGAGAGAGAAATATCCAGTGAGTTAGAATGAAAGAAGGGCAGTGGTGGCTGCTGTAGTCCTTCCTTGTGTCTCCGCCTATTCTCCGCGCATGCAGCCAGCAGTGAACGTTCACAGCAGCAGCACTGCGTCAAAGCCCCACCTTCTCTACGCGCCAGCGACGCAACGCTCGCATAAACAAAACCCTTGGTTGGTTAGTTGGGTGGTGACGAGCCACGCGTCGCGTGCAGTGAAGATGGGGTGTAAAAGTAACTTCGTTTCTATTGTTTCGGTTTTAAAAACAGTGTCAGATCATAAGACCGTGCGCCACCCAATGTAAATAATAGCTTTCTTCCAAAACATCACATGAAGACAGCTGAATCCTGTTTGCCTATTATATGAAAGGGACTTTAGTCTTTGTACAAACAACCTGGACAGAAATACATAAGGGGAAAAAAACAAATGCATGCCAATTATCCTGCCTGTATCCTTGTTGACTTTATTAATGTTGGTGGGCTTTGTGGTGTTTACGATTATTTACAGAGAAGTGATATTTGACGCCATCTACTGGACATGATGCACAGCTGCATTACTTTTGCTTAACTAATCCATAATCAGAACAGAAATATTAACATTGAACAAGTGAGACAAATTGCTCAATTACATGCACTAATAAAACATTTTACAACAACATCAGCACATTATAATGATTATGACTGTGTTAACATATCATACTTAATTGTTGTCTATCTCTGTTATTGCATGGCCTTGTAAAATTAGATATGGTGGCCAGAAACAGAGTGAACTTTGTGTTGAAAAGTTCTATTGCATAACCAAAACATATCTAAACTTTGCATACACTATTAAGGTGCAAAGTAACCAATAAGAGCTTAACTTTAAAAAATATAGTACATTTGAAAATCAGATCTTGAGCAAATAGGAATAGCATACACAATTATATATCTCTTAAAATAATATTGTACAGTGGCATCATAAAAAATGTTTATTGACAAAAGATTACAAATTGAGTTTTTCATTGGATGTGCAACACGAATTAAAAAAAGCAATGCAATATTGCAAGTATTAACCGCCCATAAGTTAGGCTTGAAAAAATACTTTTACTTGAAACTACTGTTTCAGTTTATCAGGAGCAAGTTTCAAAATACAGTACATAAACTCCATTTTCAGTAATGGTGAAAGCACAGCCTCACCCCACTGATCTGCTATGGTGTAAACCTTTGCAGAAAATAAACTGTATACATTTCTGGAACAATTTTAAGAAAACCCACATTAGTAGGTTTAATTTATCTTACGTTCATATTGATTCTCATATTTGTCCAGATTAAGCAAAGTTATTTTTATGAAAGAGTCTTTAAATTATATTTTCAGTCTCTTTTCTTGGGGGTTTGAGGTGCTGGGGCTCCTTCAATTTGGGCAGTGATAGGCACACTCCGTGGTTCTCCTGAATGCAAGCACTCGTTCACCCGCAGCTGACAGCCGTCCTTCAGCATGTGAATGGCAATTCTGGCAATGTTGAGGGAGTCATCTAGACCACAGTGGGGACGTCCATCATACTGCATACCAAGATTCTCCAGCATGCAGATTAGTTTCGTCTGAGCACGAGAAACCTGAGAGAAACAAGCATGAGACTCACCAAAAAATCCATAATTTAGTAATACTCCAAAGGAAACTTTTTATTTAAAATATCAGATACTCATCTTTAAAGTATCCTAAGGCATTTGTACAATATAGATATCAAGATCCTTTATTTACATCCGGATACAAACAAAATTTCTTCCAGGTTTTCTTTCTGTGACTTTCATAAGTGAGAAAAATGAACATGAAAACAAACCTTATAAAAGTTTCTATAAGACTTTCTGATGTTGATCCATTTTCTGGCGAACTGTGGGTATCTGATGCAACTCAGTTTACACTGGGTATGAAGAAATTTCCCCATGTCCCATGACCTACACAGACAAGATAGTGAGCAGTACATTGCATTGAATCACATGCTTAAAATGTCTGATTCGTCCTTACCCATCTGTCAAAAATGTATATTTGTACTTTGTGCCCAGTTCTTTTTCCTTTAGCCAAGAAACTGCTCGCTTTAGAACCTGATGGAATATTTCTGCGTCATCCACCAATTTCTAGAAGAAAAAAAAATTAAGAATAACAAATTACAGCTTGAGAAATTGCTTTCCATGTAGTTTTAGACTAAAAACTTATATTGCCTATGAAATACACTACCATTCAAAGATTTGGGGTCATTAATTTTTATTTTTGTGTTTTTGAAAGAAGGTCTTTATGCTCACCAAAGCTGCATTTATTTGATCAAAAATACAGTAATAAAAAAACTGCACTGAAATGTGAAATAGTATATATTTTTATGAATACATTTTAAAATGTAAAGTCTTCCTATGATAGCAAAGCTAAATTTTAAGCAGGCATTAACTTCAGTGTCACATGAGACTTCAGAAAGCATTAAAAGTTCAAAAGAATAGCCTTTATTGAAAAATAAACCTTTTAAAACTTTTAAATAACTGTAATCTTTCAGACAAAGTATAGCTTTAAACTTTTTGCTTGTATGGAATCTTAAATTGTTATTTAATTCAATATGCAGTCCAGAAATCTTGCCTGTGTGATTCCGGTAAGTTTTACACAAAACTCAGAGAGCTGTGGTTTCACCGTCGGCTTCACATACTCCTGAAATGAGTCTACCTGTAATGACAAGAATAGGATTACAAATTAAATACAAATGAAAACATGTGTTACGTGTTAGTTTTAAGATCAGTTCATTGGCTTAACAATCACTGTGGGTTTGCGAAAATCTACAATGATTAATTTTAATTTTTTCCCAACTAGCAGATCAATCCCTAAACAGTTAACACTGAATATACTGCATGGCACGAATCAAGCACACATTCCAGACCGTTCCTTCACAAACTCACAATCTCTAAGGTGTGTGTGTCGATCAGCACCATGGGAAACTCAATGATTTCATGCAGGTAGTCAGGTGGGTTATTCTCTTCACATGTAGCTTCAAAATCCACCACACAGATGTAGTCAAAATATGAATCAGTGTTCCCATTTGCAGCAGCTGAATGCATCAGTATTTGCTTTTTGTAGTAACTTTTTAGGCGCTTCCTCAGGACATCCTTAACTCCCCTGAAAAGAAAAATAACCGTATGAGTGAATTTGAAGTAAACGGCAGGTAAAACAACTGTTTAAAAAAAATAAAAAATTACTAATAATAGAATCTCTCAGTACCGTGTGTCGAGTGCCAGCTCAGCACATTTCGCACGCAGCTCATCTCTGTTCATTCGGTTAATGGTGCCATTTTCCACTGCAATCTCTTTATATACCGGATCACTGAAATCTCCTTGTTTCGGTGATGAAGGCTTCTGCTTCTCATTCTTTTCACAGGAAGTCTAAATGTGAGACAAGGAAATAAAACATTGTTTAGTGTTAGCGTTGTTTCAACCTTATGTGTTTATGCCTTCATTCATTAATCAGAACCGATTTGTAGAAATTTAGCATTACATCACTTGCTCACCAATGGACCCTCTGTAGTGAATGGGTGCCGTCAGAATGAGAGTTCAAACATTTGAAGAAAAAAAACTCACAATAATCCACACAACTCCATTCCATCAACTAATTCCTTGTGAAGTGATAATTCATCATTAAGATGTTTTTAACTTCAAATAAGTTCTCTATCCATAATATCGCTTTCTTCAGTGAAAAAGCCATCTCGTCTGAATCAGGAGAGAAACATACACAGATCAAGCACTGCTTCCAACTGAAAACAGTTCAAGACCGGTCCAAAAACTATATTTCAGTTGACTTTTTCACTGGAGGAAGCAATACAATGGACTGTGAAGCGGCGATATGACGAACACATCTTAATGATGGATTTGTTTATATCAAACAACAGCTTTTCACTTCACAAGAAATTAAATGATGGACTGGAGCTGTGTGGATTAGTACTTGTGTATTATTGTGATATTTTTATCAGCAGTTTGAACTCTTATTCTGATGGCACCCATTCACTGCAGAGGATCCACTGTTGAGCAACAGGAAAACATATTTTTAATAACCATAAGATTAAAAAAAATGTGAGCAAATTTACATTTTGGGGGAACTATTCTAAAAACAGTTAAAAACAACTAAATGATACATATTACAACTAAATATGGGTCAAAACAACACCGAACATAAACTGACACTCTGCCAAGTATTAACGTTACAGCAATCATAGGGGGGAGAAATCTTTCATGTCACAGATCGTTCAAATCACCTAACATCGTCACTAGTTACTGATAACAAGACTTGTAATTAATTTAGTCATTTACCAAATAAGTATTTGACCTGTAATATAATTGGGGTAGTTGAATCATGAAATATTAGGAATTCATAATTTAGCCAGAGCAATACTCTGACATTGTTAACGTTAACTACAGTACGTTAACTAGACTGAATGTCAATGTTTAGACACTCACATTAGCGCAGCATTCCTCCTCTTCGTCTTTCTCAGGCGTTGAAGTCTTGTTTGCAGGTGGACTGGTCTTCTTCTGCGACTCCATCATTTTTGACAATTTTGTTAATTTCAGAAACACTCACGTCGGGTTTCGCGCGTTCACGCTCGTGTCTCTTACGTAATCCGCTCCGGGCGAATTAATACAACCTTAATGATTGTCTGTTTCTCAAGTTTCTTTTTTGTGCATTGTACTTAAAATTAGCCCGTTTCCAAAGAATAAAACTCCTGATTAGCTGCTGTTTCTTAATCGTGAAACAAGTAACAGACGCTGACCCTGACGTTTCAACGTACACCGGAAGTCGTTACTCGTCACTGAAAGGTCAAACAATTGTAGAATAAAAGCCCCATCACAATGTATTTGTTACTTAGCTATGTTACAAGTTTATTTAAACTTTTATTATGTACTCATTACATAAAATAAAAGCGCCCCTCATATAATTTCATAATAAATATCTTCTCAAAGTGTGTAATTTGTGTGTACCATTCTCCTATCTGAGGTTAATCAATATGCAGAGACAACTATACACAAAGTAGTAACACTTGCAATATTACCAATAGATAAACAAATTATCCTTGGTATTGCTAGTTATGGAATTATTTGTCATCTTTAAAAGGAGTTTAAAAGAGGACAAGTCAGAAGTATTTTTTGCTCCAATACTTTATTTGAAGTTTTTAATGACAATGAATGAACATTTAAAACATTGCATTAAAATGCAGATAATAAACATACCCAATACCACTGAGAAAACGTTTTTTAACAATGTCTTTAAAGTGATTCTGGAAAACCTGTTTTCGCACTCAAACAATGCAATTTAAAATAGGTGACAAGAAATTAAACAACAAATTAAAGTGCCTACATTACCTTGAACAAATTATACACATTACATATGAACTTGTATCACTAATATCATCATCATGTTGTGCAGTCAATCACAGTGAGAATCCGTTATATTCAATTAAAATACAGAAATGTAAATACTTTTAGAGTTTTACATTAAAAATGAGCTGTTCAAGATAGAACAAATACATATGAAAAGAAATTGTATACATGTATCCAGGCTGAGTACAACTCTGGCATCACATTGTTCAGGGGAAAACACTGACTTCTTTTTGGGTCATTCTGTCTTTGCTTTTAGCAAGGTTTTTCAGATGAAAACCATTTGCTGCTCTCAAGAAAGAGCTTAATTTCGGCCAAAATTGTATTATCATGATTTACAGTTTAGCAGATATACTGGCCTACAGATTTACTTAAGACTTAATTAACATTGTATAATTTTATAAAGGTCCACGCAAAGCCATACAAACCCAAAATCAACCGCGGAAACGTTCACATAACTTTGGACAGAAACTAGCATGAATACATGTGACAGGCACTGGAAAAAAACAATAATAAATTTACCCTCAAAATTACATTCGTATAGCACCATGAACACTATTTTTAAAAACATAACTCATTCTCTATTGAACAACATAATCCAATATTATTGACGATAAATCTCAAGTGTCCATATGGCTTCACATTCCAACAGGTCCTAGGTCAAAGAACAGTGTGTTTTTTAAGGAGGCATCTATTACTATGTTTGATGGATATGTGTGCAGAATAAACTGCCCCAAAAACGGATTCTTAATAATATGGACCAATGTCCTCATATCCAGCATAGCTTGGCCAATTGGGAAAGATTCCACGTGAGCATCTGGGGCTGCCGTATCGGTCAAAAAGAACGTCCCAATCACTCACACCATACCGCTGATGGTCACCCATAGAGTCATTTGAACCCTTCTTTAGTGCTGACTGAACGATTCTGTAATTCTGTCCTTGGTTATTGTCCCAGAGTGTTACGCCATTGACCTCATAGCAAATGGCAAACTCGATGCGTTCATGTAGAGGCACCTGATCAGGCAAAGTAGCTTCGAATGAAAAGGTGTCACGGTTTGAGCCGGTGTAAGTGTCCTTTATGTACTGGCATTCTACGTCTGTGTGACTTTTCCAAGTGTCAAACGTAATGCGAAGCTTAACGGACTTCTCAAAGGAAAGATTT
This sequence comes from Oxygymnocypris stewartii, assembly GCA_003573665.1. Classification (NCBI taxonomy): domain Eukaryota; kingdom Metazoa; phylum Chordata; class Actinopteri; order Cypriniformes; family Cyprinidae; genus Oxygymnocypris; species Oxygymnocypris stewartii. The sequence continues at coordinate 59,928 of QVTF01019581.1, read as the reverse complement.
TTGACTTTGACTGTGCCTGCAATAGATTTTTCCTTCAGCATGCAGTTTTCGAGGCAGAGGTTGTCATTCTCGATACGTTGACGAAACTTTAAGTAATCTGCAGATGGCTGGTCAAAGTCGAGGGTTAGCTTGTCCTTCCCTTCTGGCAGAGACACCGAATAGCAATAAAACTGCACGATGTTGGTTGGGATGTCAATAGGGTCATCAAATTCAGAAAAGACCTTTACCATTGTCAGGGTGAGGCCCTTGTGATCAGCAAAGGATACTTGTTTTTTGACCCTGCCTGGTATAGTCAAGGGTGCGCTGGACCCATTCGACTCTGGCTGCTCCCTAGGAGAGCCAAAACAAAGTTTGGTACTTTGACACCGGTGTAGACATGGCCGCAAGGGTCTGCTGTATTTAGACACCCTCGGGTTCAGGAACTCTTCATTTGTCAGATAAATCGGCATGGCGAGTTCAATCGGCATGGTGGGTTCGTTGGGATGGCAGCCACATGCACTGAAAATGCAGACATGTATATTAATAACCACATTACTAAAAAGGTCTGTCCAGGTCTGTGAATGTTGGTTGAAAGGTGATGAAATCTTCCAATATTTGACTAATTCATTTTGCACTTGTACTTTATATTGCACAGCATAAAATCCTTAACATATACTCGGTTTAAAATAATAAAATCATTATGCACAGCAAACAGGGCTTAATATAGACTCAGAATCAAATAATTAAACATTAAGCAAAAGATTGCAGTAAGTGGGATGGTGGGTCAAACAAGTTTATCTTAGCTGGAGGCCAGGGGGAGGGGATATGGAGCAGCACATGGAAAACTAAAGAGACTGAACTAAAAAAGATAGCACACCCTCTAGTGTTCTTAATTTTATAAAACATTAAAAGACAAGGGACTTTAATTTTTACACCAAATAACTAATGGTCACTAAAAAGGGACATTTTGTTTAGAAAAAAAAATTCAGACTGGCGAGCATTGTAATACGGGGGTGAGCTGTAACACTAGCAGTTCAACCCAGGAATGTCAAACTCCATTCCTGTAGAGCCACAGCACTCCAGAGTTTAGCTCCACCTCTAATTAAACACACTTGAACCAGCAAACACATGTCTTTGTGTTTACTTAAACTTTGCGAGTACTTAAAGCATATGTGCGTTGGAGGAATCTGGAGCTAAACTCTACAGGACTGTGGACCTCCAGATTAACATCCCTGTTTTAATCGATTAGAAATGAGTTTCATAAATTACTACTGCAGATGAGCAGCAACCCCCTAATAAGGTCACAGTAGATCAGGGTTTCTCAAATCTAGTCCTGGAGGGCCACTGCCATGAAAGAGTTGAACTACTAAACCCCTAATCAAACGCACTCAACTTGTGGTTTTTGTAGTGATCCTGAAGACCTTGATTAGCTTGTTCAAGGGTGTTTCTTCAGGGTTGAAGCTCAACTATGCAGGGCATTGGCCCTCCAGGGCAAGACCAGAGCAACCCTGGAGTAGATGATGCAAGATGATTTAATAAATATGGGTTTACAGGACAACATAAAACTACCATAAACTTGCTGGAGATGAGGAGGGTTGACACATTTTACAGCGTACTTCCATTGGTCCCAAAGATTGTAGTGTGCTGTAATATATTTGCCAAAATTAGAACTAACCCATACACATGTTTGTTTTTTGCATTTGTGAGTATTTTTTGTTTCCATTTCCTATATTTACATTCAATTTTAACCTATTATATATATCGTTCAACAACTAGCTAAATTCTATATTTACCACAATAAACTCATTTACAAGGTTTAAAGCGTCAAGCAGTGAGTTTGGTTGGAACAACACGTTGTAGTTTAACATTAAATTAAGATAAGCAAAATGTTTCGAAACAACTTTAATCTGTAGAAGGCAAATGATAGGAATAATTTAAAAAACTCTGAGACAAATTTTGCTAAAAAAAAATAAAAGTCGTGTTTCCATGTACGGTCAGGAACAATGAAACATTGTTCCGGTCTGTCTAGTTAAGGCGCGAGATAGATTTGCTTTAGATTAAAACAGTAAATGGTGAGTTGAAATAATAGACAATGGCAATTAGCTTTAGAATCGAATGGTTTCTCACCTGTTGGAGCTCATTTGCAAGTTGCAACTTTCGCCCAGGTCCAACATACCATCACGCTTTACCATACCGCTGCCTTCATTTCTGATCAATTCCTTCAATCTTTGATTTTTTTTTAAATCCCAATGTTATGCATGGCTTTCCTTTTCCATATCTATTAAAAACGTTAAGCCATGCAGTAGCTCTGCGTCATGCTCTTCCTGGTTTGCAGCCGTTTCCCTGGTCACAACCGTGTTTAAAAAAAGTTTCCTCCCTCTCTTAGATTAAAGATCCCTGCATGCTGGAATACGAATCAACTCAGCGCTCTTCGAGTGCACTTTAAAATGATCCTAGGAAAGCAAATGGAGAGTATACGTTCATGCATACCTGTGTTATGGCATTTGAACTGTCAAACTTCTTCACCAAGCCCAGTTTCTCGCATTGGTGCATGCAGCATCAGCTCACTGGACGCTTGTGTTAATGTGAGTCCGGAATGAACCAGCTTCTTAGACTAGCTGAACCGGCCGGCACCTAAGTTACAATTTGCCGACGATCAGCCCGTGTTCACGTGAACTACCTGTTTGGACCAATCATGGCAGGCTATAGGGGCATGCATGCACCCCATGCTGATCAATGGCAGTCACGTGACTGCAAAGACTGAGGGTCAGTAGGTCATGTTAGGAGGCCCCGCTGTGTTTTAAAAATATCCACAACTTTTACTCCCATAAACATGAACCCACTGACTTAAATGCTTTTACATTCTATGGCCAGTGCAGAAAATGTTTCAGTTCATTCCATTAGTTATTCTGGGATAATTGTGTATCTGTGTTAAAATGTGTGCGTTGAGAATGGAAATGCAAAGGAATGTGTTCCTTTAATTCCAAAAGAATTAAGCTCTGTTGTCTAGGGGACATGCACTCTTGTAACTGATTTATTTGACATCCGTGGTTGTTGTCTAGTTGTTTCTTGTGACCTTTTACCACAATTCGGACCTGTTTCCTCGCAATTCTGAGTTTATATTACAATTCTTACTTTTTTTCCTCACAGTCATAATTGCACAATATAAACGCAGAATTGTGACATAAAAACTCACAATCATGTCATACAATGTCAGAATTCTGATAAGAAATGTCTTAAATGTAGATATGCACTTGCAATTGTGAGAAAATGTCATTTTCATTTTGATGAAAGAGTCCGAATCGTGTGAAAAAAGGCAGAATTCCAAAAATCGCGTAGTGTATTCCAGGCTTCAGTCTCCTTGAACATCGTACGCCAAAAACATAAACCAACCAATACACAGCAGTAGGCCTGACGTGCCTATTAAGTTAAGCCTGGAATACACTACGCGAGTTTTGCCCTTATTTTCCCCCAATTTTACAGTCTGAACAAGTTGACGCTAGTTGAGGAAAATCAGACAGTCTGCAGATTAGAGTTGACAGATTCCAAAGAAAATCTCGTAGTGTATTAGGGTCACAGACTCCGATTTTTTAGCTTCAGACTTTGATTCTATCCAGTCGGAGGATATCAAACATGTTTGATATTTTCAGCCGATTTTAGAACACATATGTTTTCACTTGTCATGCTTCTCCTAGCAACAAGGTGCATGTTTCTGCGTGAGTTCGTTGTGATCGGAACAACTTTAAAGTCTGGTAGTGTATGATCTTCAGACATGTAGTGTATGATACCCAGTTCCCTTTCAAGCTGTCACGAGACATCACGGAGATTACTCCGTTATGGGAACTCCTTCCCTCCAACCTTTCCTGAAGACCTATTGGCTCACGCCAGTCAATGACTGGCCAATTGTCGCGAAGCATGCAAATATGACGAGCTCGAGAGGCAGTATAAATGCAGCGCCCGCGACAATACGTCAGAATCTTTTTCTTCACCTTGCTGAACCTAGGTTATGGCTTAAAATGGTACAACTCACGGTTAAGGTTCGCTCATTCGAGGGCAGGCCTCATGGCTGCTCCTCTGCAGCGTTCAGGTGAGTATGACATTTCTTAAGGTAGTCCGTCTGCCCTCTGATCAGCGGTGGACCTTCGGGACTCAGGTGATGAGCTCATGCAGACTGAATGTCCGCATTCCTCTCACCGTCGAACCTGCAGGACAGGACATCAGCCCGGCTTCTCACGCCCCCCTTCCATGGCGGTGCGGAGAGCCGAGGGCAGATGCGGGAGCAAAGGGATCTCACGTCGCCGCAGATGCTGCACGGAAGAACCCACTGTGTAAGCATGCAGCCCCCGCCTCAGAGCGGCGTTCTGCTGTTTGCAAAGCACAATCGCTCCTCTCTCATTCACATGATAATAGCCCCTCATTAGCGGCTACCGTGTGTTCGGAACAACCTCTCATTACACGATAATAGCCCCTCATTAGCGGCTACCGTGTGATCGGGACAACCTCTCATTCACGTGATAATAGCCCCTCATTAGCGGCTACCGTGTGTTCGGAACAACCTCTCATTACATGATAATAGCCCCTCATTAGCGGCTACCGTGTGATCGGGACAACCTCTCATTCACATGATAATAGCCCCTTATTAGCGGCTACAGTGGGTAGAGGACATTTATAATTCACATGGTAACAGCCCCTTGTCAGCGGCTACAGTGTGTAGTGAACTTTTTATAATTCACATGATAGCATCGGCGGCGCCTTGTGTGTAGAGGACATGTTTTTCTAATTCACAAAGCGCGCGAAGGCGATGGGATCTGATGCTCCTGCGCGGAAAGCGCGCGAAGGTGAGGAGTCACATGACACCCCTGCGCGAAAAAGCGCGCGAAGGTGAGGAGTCACATGACACCCCTGCGCCGAAAAGCGCGCGAAGGCGAGGAGTCACCTGATGCCCTGAAGGGCGCATCCTATCAGCCTCCCAGATTTCGCCGGACTATTACGCCAGTTGTTTACGCCCCTTCACGTGGTGTTCAACTAGGTCGTATAGCAGTCAGCCTGTAGTTATTACAGCCGCTATATTGTAGAGGATCGCGCGAAGGCGAGGAGTCACCTGATGCCCTGAAGGGCGCATCCTATCAGCCTCCCAGATTTCGCCGGACTATTACGCCAGTTGTTTACGCCCCTTCACGTGGTGTTCAACTAGGTCGTATAGCATAGTCAGCCTGTGGTTATTACAGCCGCTATATTGTGGAAGACTGCGCGAAGGCGAGGAGTCACCTGATGCCCTGAAGGGCGCATCCTATCAGCCTCCCAGATTTCGCCGGACTATTACGCCAGTTGTTTACGCCCCTTCACGTGGTGTTCAACTAGGTCGTATAGCAGTCAGCCTGTGGTTATTACAGCCGCTATTGTGGAAGACTGCGCGAAGGCGAGGAGTCACCTGATGCCTTGAAAGGGCGCATCCTATCAGCCTCCCAGATTTCGCCGGACTATTACGCCAGTTGTTTACGCCCCTTCACGTGGTGTTCAATTAGGTCGTATAGCATAGTCAGCCTGTAGTTATTACAGCCGCTATGTTGTAGAAGACCCCGGGATCGAGGTCTTCTCTGACAAGTTAAGAGACCCGGGAAGAGGCACCACGACCAGTGCAGGAGCCCTCAAGCTGTCTCAAAATTGTAAAATGTGTGGGACGAAGTGTGTTCATTAAAGCATACGTTTGCACGAGGAGCTTCCTCCTCGCTCAGTCACCACCGCCGCTCGCCCCTCCCCTTAGCGACCGGACCCAATGCCCACACGGGTTATAGCTGCCAGCCGCTGTAGCCGCTGTGTCAGTTCATGAGCGCGTGAGAATCTCACGCTGGCTGCTCTGCATAAGAGCGAGGGTACACCCTTCAATTCAGACACAGACCACCCCGTTTCAATGGCGTGGCATAGTCTCTAACACTGACTCGAAATGCCCTTATCCTAACAAGAGCTATACAATTGCTCGGGGAAGGAGCAATAGAGCAATTTTCAGCGAACAGGCGGGACGGCTGTTTTTGTCCAGCCGCTGTTTGGGGTGCCTAGAGAGAGGGTAGACTCTGCCCGATTCTAGATCTCGGACCCATCAACAGAGCGCTTGGAAAGCGTCCGTTCAGGATGCTAACGCTAAGCAGATCCTGGCGCGAATTCGCCCCGGGGACTGGTTTGCGTCCGTGGATTTAAAGGACGCGTACTTTTACATTCGGATAGCACCGCATACTCAGACGGTTTTTCTGAATAGCTGTCAACTGTCAGGGAGAAGCACAGCGTTCCAATACTCTGTTCCCCCGTCCGGGCTGCTCCGGCCCCACGCACTTTCAAAGTGCATCAATGCAGCACTTCCCACTCAGATCGAGCGGAAGGCGCATCCTCAACTATCTGGACGATTGGCTGATTTTAGCTCGGTCCCTGGATACGCTTATCAGCCACATAGACTCTCTGTTTATTCACTTGGAGTCCCTAAGCTATGAGAACCCGCCTCTCGCGAGATCGCGTGGGGGATGAGACCCTGCCTCTCGTGAGATCGCGTGGGATGAGAGCCTGCCTCTCGTGAGATCGCGTGGAGATTATCCAGCCTCTCGCGAGATCGAGCCGCGGCCAATTGTCTTCCCTGCGCCTTTCAGGCAGGGCAGCTCTGTTCAGTTGAGGGTATTACAGCGGCTGGGGAGTAGTGTGCGAGGGAATGCCAGCTTCGGGACTGTAGCTGGAACCTCAGAGCCAGTGGCACTTAAATCGCCTGGAGCTGGAAGCAGTCTTCTTAGCTCTAAAGGATTTTCAGCCACAGCTGGACCAGCAAAATGTACTGATTCGCACCGACAGCACGTCTGTGGTTTCATACATAAATCTTTAAGGGAGAGCGGAGGTGGATCTGTTCGCCAGAGCGAGAACACGCATTGCCTGTTGTTCTTCACTCCCCGCTGACATCACGCTGACCAGCAGCTAGCCCGTATGCATTTCCTCCGATCAAGGAATGTTACCGCTGGTGTTATGAGAGATCAGGGTGGAGCGAGCATCAGGGATACTCATCGCCCTGAATCCAGCCTGGGTTCCCAGACTTGACGGAAGTGCTGGAGGCACCGCCTTGCCGTTCCCCGGCAGGAAATATATGCTATTCCAGGTCGAACCTGAAACTATAGAGCCATCATGTGTGATCGCTTCAGGGGTATCAGAGAGGGGCGCCTTACAGTCTCGCACGCTCATGGGAGCGCGAAAACTCTGTACAAAACGTTTGTATGCTTCAAATGGGAGTGTTTGTGAAGGAGTCCGGCTCATATCGACCTGACTACTTGCACCGTATGTTCTGAGTTTCCCGCTGCACAGACTGGATAGTGGATCGTTACCATCGACACTGAAGTCTATGTCGCGGCCATTGCCGTGCCCGTTCCCCGCAGAGCGGGCAATCGTTCGGTAAAAAGACTACATCCCCCATGTCCACTTTCGTTTCCGCTCTGGGACCAGGAAGTGGGGTAAGAGCTCTCTCATTGCAGCCATTGGGCTTTTAACATCCGTAGGTTGAAGGAACTATTCCTTAAAACTACAGTCCTTCTAGCCTTTGCTTCGGCTAAGCACATAGAGCATTACACGCTTTTTCTGTGGACAGCGACTGCATTCGATTCGGTCTCGGGACTGCAGTGTCACTCCGTGCCTAAATCACTGTCTACCCCCCTTCGAAAGGACGGAGACGGTTCGCCGTCAGCCTTTGCTACTAAATCATCGCCCTCACAGAGTGCGGACGCCCAGACTGCAGTTTGCCCCGTCAGTGTTTTTGAGATTTTACATTGACCGTTCAAGCAGTTTTCGGCAATCGATCCAGTTTCTGGATGCTATGGTGGGTGTACGAACGGCCGAGCCGTATCGAAGCTGAGTCTGTCACAATGGATTGTGGACGCTATCAAGAAAGCATTTACAACCCAAGGTTTGGAAATTCCCTCTGTGCATTGAGGGCTATCGTTCCACCTAGCGTGGTTGAGATGTATGTGTATTCAAGATATTGCTTGCCAGCCGGTGGTCTTCGCAGAATATCTTCGCCAGGTTTTACAAGCTGGACGTTCAGTCCTTAGCCTCCCAAGAGCGGTCGGTGAGTAACTAATTCATGTTGCTAAGTTACCTTGTGGGAGGTGCTGCTTGTACAGTACATTACGCAGCCCTTATGAGGTGTTGTTGTCGGCCCTGAGTTCAGTGCCGCGGACATGGTCATGTTATGGTATGCTGCTCAAACACAGTTACTCTGTATAGCTCCTATAATACTGCTATGGCTGGATGTGTTCTGCCCTGCTCTCAGCGCAGCCCATGTAGTCACTTGCCAGATATGCAAATTTTGTATACCTGAGGTGTAGGCGCTCATTGGCTTATCTCCATCTATCAGCTGTGAGCCCGCCCTTCGAGCTCTGTTATTGGTGGGAATGCTTTCGCGCTGTGTATCTGGTTCAGGCTGTCCGTAGCCTCTCTCACGGCGGGATTGAATAACGTTCCCATAACGGAGTAATCTCCGTGATGTCTCGTGACAGCTTGAAAGGGAACGCTCCGGTTACTATGGTAACCTCGGTTCCCTGAAAGCGGGAACGAGACATCACGGTGATCGCCGTGATCGCTGCTAGTTCAGCCAAGCGGCGTTCAGTTCAGATTCTGACGTATTGTCGCGGGCGCTGCATTTATACTGCCTCTCGAGCTCGTCATATTTGCATGCTTCGCGACAATTGGCCAGTCATTGACTGGCGTGAGCCAATAGGTCTTCAGGAAAGGTTGGAGGGAAGGAGTTCCCATAACGGAGTAATCTCCGTGATGTCTCGTTCCCGCTTTCAGGGAACCGAGGTTACCATAGTAACCGGAGCGTTTTCTTTTGTCACCATTTATAAAGTCAGTATGTGTATGATGCCTAGTGCTTTAAAAATCTGCTCAGATTGTAAAAGTTGTGTAGTGTATTCCAGCCTTTACTTGACGTTAAATGCAGTATTTAAATCACTTTAGAATAACTGAACTGCAGAAGGACTGATGACCGCGATTTGATCTTCGGCTGACCAATCAGCAGAAAGGGCTATTTAATTCCCGCCCACTTGTAGAAATCAAATATTCAAGCTGTTTATTATTTGTAATAGCTGCGTATGAGTCTCTCGGTCATCCTTGGTGTGAAAAGATGGATCACAAAATCATACAGTCATTGTTGGAAAGGGTTAAAATACACAAAAAATGCTGGAAAACCAAATAATTAGTGTGAGCTGAAGGATTCATAGCAGACAGTTATAACTGTTCAGGGACTCATGAACAACTATTATGGAAGCAAATAAGTGCCATAACTATTTGAAATTTAACAGCCACTGAATACTTAGTTTTGAAATATTTTATTTAGAAAAACATTTATCTGAATTTATTTGCTCTGAATTCACCCCTTTGAAATTATTTTACTTTGGAAACCATGTATCTGAATTTATTTGTTTCGAATTTACCTCTCAAAACCTGAATTTCGATGAATATTTTTCAATGCTCACAAATTCAGATAAAAAAAAAAATCAACTTACAGAATTTCAGATAAAAAAGATTCAGGTTGATCAAATTTGATTGCTCAAATTCAGATCTCAAATTTCAAGTTAATATTTTTCAAAGAAAACATCAGTCTAATTCGACTGCTCAAATTCAGATCGAAAAATTCAAGTTAAAAAATTCACATGGTAACATCCGGGCTACCCAGGATAGGAAAAACAGTTGAGCGCCGAGCACGACGATCATGTGCGCAAGGTATACAGTAGGTGGCGGTAATACTCCTAAGGAGTGGGCCATGAAACGGAAAGAAGAAGAAGAAGAAGAAGAGCACGACGACCTGTCTCATGATCCAAGAAGTAAAGATGTAAAGATGACTTCCAGGGGAAACGAAGGCGCCCCGGTAAGTTTGCTGTTTATGTACAATCGGACTCAGGGCTCGACAGAACAGAAGTATGTTGTTGCTAATTATGTTTGGAACACATGTGCTATATAGCTATGGTTTGTGTGACTCGTCTCCCTATGTAAGTTAGGTAAGTTAAGTCAGCTAAACAACACGTTATAGCTAGCAAGATAACTTTAGAGCTCAACGGTGGCCGCCCACTTTTTGGCTGAAAGCTACATTAACGCTTATAAAAAGGTTTAAGCCTGGAACCAAGCCAACAGCTCCGAGATGAATCTTGACAATAAAACATTTGATTTGGCGCCACATTTTTTTTTTTTAAACGGCAAAAACAAGATTTCAATGGTAGAAGCTCACAGATAGACTGGGAGCCACAGACTGGGAGCCATCAATGTAGATGGATACGGTTAAAAGAGTCAACACATAAAGTATAACGTAACGTTACAGCGGGGTATTTGTGTGATATAAACAGCTGTTTATGCAGATTAACGTTACCTATACTGGCCATACCTGTAGGCTGGTCAATGATATCCCACATAAAACGCTTTTCAGAGTAGGATAACGTTACATCACGCCAGACTTGGAGTGAATATTAGCTTTAGGGAATCAGTTGGATAAGTCATGGTAATGAATAAGCTAAAGTTGGGGATTCATCCGTTGTGTGTGAGTTTTCAGTGATTTACTACGAGCCTACTACTAAGTTACTAATACACTCTTATCATAGTTCTAAGTTAATAACCATTGTTAAACATATTGCTGAATATTGAGCCCTGAAACTGCATTTAAATTATTGGGAGAATGTTAGGGTTTGAAATGTAATTACTGTATGTTCATTAATGCAGCTGATTTTTCTGACTTCCATTTTTTTGTTTCTAAGGAACAGCTGCTTGACCACATTTTGGAACGACTCCGCTCTCGTTTAGAGCATATTCTTGGACAATTGCCTCTGGATTTGGACTACTTGGAGTTCATTAGCACACAATAATTTGTGTTTTTAAATGCCATATCCAGTCATATAGCTGTTTCACAGCCTATTTTAGATGCCTTGACAGAGCTACATAGCCTTGTAAATGTAGAAAAAGAAAAAAGTAAGCAACACTAAAACTGTGCAATTTGAGCAAGGACCAGTTGGACGACCGAGAATGGTCCTCCTGTCTTTGGAGTACATTTCCAGCCTGTTGGACCTTAATCTGTCCATCCCATGCATAGCTGCGCTTTTGGGGGTGTCGAGACGAACAGTCTATTTTGAACAGTATATTTTGCTGCCGCTGCTTTTCTCAGATTGCTTCATCAGTATTTGTCTGTGAGGTTCTCATAATAAATGTATCATTGTGTTTATGACAGATCCGTCAGTGTTTTCATTACAAAAAAAATCATCAGTGATTGACATTTATTGTTTCAGATTAGAATGATGGAAACTCATATGATGCCTGTTTTATTTCACTGTGCTTAACATCTTATGCAGAAATGCATCTGTCTCCAGAGTGAATGTTCAATGCCTAGAACAAATCCACTATAACCTTTGTTGCTTTTGCAAACATGCTTTTCCAATCTTTGGTACCAAATAACTTCTATAAAGACATGACACTGATCATCTTAACACCCATCTGTGCTTTTAAGGGTAATTTGACTGCAATTTAGCAACAGTTTTCGGTCTGATTAACTTCATAACATCCTAAATATGAAAATAGTGCATGTTTAATCCTCTGGTTATTCAAGGAAAATGTGTATATTGTGATACAGGGTCAGTTTGATCTTCAGTGGTAATAGCACATTTTGCAATGGATCTCTGTCAAAGTGATGACTTGTCTATTGAATAAGAGTCATATACAGTAGGTCACTACAACTCATATACTGATTAATTTGTGGGGCGTTTGCTCAAATAGACACATTAGCAGCTGCTGCCAGTCTTACAAAGGGTTTTTATTGCCAGTTCAATTAAGTTGTTCACATCTGTACAGTATAAAGGCCCGTTCATAAAACTCAAAACAATTACAAGAAATGCATTTATGTCTTGTAAATGTTGGTAGTTAGCTTGCCCTGATCTGACACACTATGGAAAAAAGAGTTTCAAACAACAGAAACAAGGGAGGGGAGGGAGGGGGGGGGGGGGGGGGGGCAAGTGTGTGTCTTTCAGGTTTCAGATAGAACATGTTCACAAAATTGAACAGCAGCAACATAGATATCACAGCCAAAGGACTGGGATGCAGCTCTTGGGTCAACAACCTCTCTTAAAGCTGCCATTTGTTCATCAGTCAGTGGGCTGTCTGGGACGATGACACTGGAGTAGCCATCAACAGTAAGTCCACTGTTTTCCCACTCAATGTGAGGAATATCCATACCCTATCAAAGCAAAATAGAAAAACCTTACTTGTTTGCAGTATTATTTACCCTAATGGCTTTATGGCACTTACTGTAACCTACACTTTTGTAAACAGCTTTGCTAAATATTTATTAACTTAAAGGAATACTTCACCGTTTAGCGTTAGGCTTTGTATCCGTAGTATCTCTGTAATATTTTCAAACAAACGTGCGTCGTTCCCTCACATCCCTCTGCAACGAGAATTTTTTTGTTTTTTTCGCATCATCGGAGGGAGGCATTTTTCCCACACACAAAACAGAGCAGTGGGATATGAGGGACCGATGCACTTTCGTTCGAAAATACTACCGGGATACTACGGATACAAAGCTTAATGCTGATCAGTAAAGTATTCCTTATAAGGCCAGCCTTTGGTAAGGGAGTATTGACATACGTGCAATATCTTCATAACTAATGTTTGCAAGCACAAATGTAGGGATTTACACTATTGAAAGCATTCAAGTTGTACATTTGGTACATACCTCCATATTTTCTGGGCCTTGAATTGGGTGATGGATTCGGCCCAGCTCCCACAGCTGATTAGGGGTCATATGGCCTTCTGTTCTTATTGGATGGTTGTCCCAGCCACTGCGGAAAGTGTCCAGGGAATCTTGCAGCTGTGGCAGGAACACATAATGGCAAAAGAGGTGTGTAGCATTGGCGATGTTGAGGAAACCCTCTTCTTCAAGGTAGTGGAGAACATCATAGTAGATGTTTGTGACAGCTACCCACAGGTATCTCCAAAGCCTCTCGATTCTGGAAAATAGTGAAGTTCAATAGGAACCTTTAAACTTAATGTACAGGGAAAATTCATCAGATTGTTTAATGCATAGTTGTGTTTTTCTTTATCTACTTTATTTGTTTAGAAGAAGAAACAATGTTTAATGGAATATAATGTCACTGCATACTATCAAAACAGAAGTGACATACAGATGTAATTCCAGACCCATTTGCCCAGCAAAAAAAACTAACTTATTTTTTTGCAGCAAGGAAAAGGCTGTTGAATTTGAATGCTAAGGAGGTTGCAATTCAGTACCCTTTAACTGACAGCAGCTTCCACTGGAGATAGGACTTTCAGCTCACACATTTCTCAAATAGTAGTACTGCTGCAAGCTAATATACTGTATTTGTAGCAAATAATAATGTTCTTGCATGGCAGCAGTGAGGTGGTAAATAGTCTCGGTTACTAACGTAACAAAGGTTCTCTCTAGAAGAGGGAACGAGTGTTGCGTAAGCTAGCTTATCCGAGCCCGGTATTTATAGCCATAAGCCACGCCTATTTCGGCGGGACATGATGTGCTAAGGCGCCTTCATTGGCACTGACGTCACTGGCGGCTCGTCGATAGGCTGCTGCAGTTGCCGCAGAGCAGCCAATGGGCGCGCGACCTTGCTCGCCTAGGTCTGCTTGCTGCTGCAATGCGTTGACAAGAAATGCAAAATTATGGATCATTTTTGGCTTCGGTATTTTCAAGAAAAGGAGGTTTTCCCGTAGCGTAAGCTAGCTTACGCAACACGAGAACTCTCGTAAGAGAACCTGTATAAATGGCTCCTGAAAAACAGCATGATCTTTATCCAATTCATACAAATATAGAAACAGTGTTTTAGGCAAATACCACACAAAAGTTTACTTTTGGTTATTTCAAAGAGGTTTAAAACCATTCAAGCATGACTGTAAAACTTAAACATTCCTAAGTAAAATACTTACCTAAGAGGGAAACCAAACTTCTCCACAGATTCTTGGAAGAATGCCAGGGATGTTGCGGCAAGGTTGTTGGAAGCTACACCAAGATACATAATCTGCAGTACAATGCAGTTTTACTACTTTGATGAAACACAAATGTATATAAGAATGACAAACGTGTACTGTGTTTATCACTGAATACTGTGCTTACCTTCCGTGAAAAGCCATCTATGCCACCAAAGATGACAATGTTGCAGCTGTAGGAAAACACGCATACAAAAAAGATAAATATAACTTAGAGAAAATGTTAGTTGTTTGCTTTTCACAGGTAAGCTTTTGAAAAAGCATCTGAATTGTGAACTTATACTTGTGAACAAGTTAAAAAATGTTTTTAACAATTGCAAAATAAAATACAGCAATTTCTAAAACCCTAGATTATTACTGTCATTTTTAGAAGCAATCAAAAAGTAATTTAGTATGTCAAAAGTGAATGTGAACAACACAGTTATCATGTTTGATGGAGAATATGCGTGCAGTAGCATGAAAGCAGCACTATTAAATAAAGATGGTATGATGAATAGGCCTATACAAAAGTATAATTATTTCATTACAATATTATCTTACTGTTTTTAATTAATCTGTCCTTTGTCAATAAAAGGACTTTAAAAACTTACCGGATTAGTTTATGATTTGTATCAATGTGCATCAAGGACTGAGGGATAGGAACGGAGTAGGTTCTTCGAACAATGCTCTGACCCGTTCATACTGCACCCGCAGTCCTTGAGCTTGAAGAAGTCCTTTCACCATTCGATATCCAGAATGAGGCTGCCTGTATTTAATGTCTATCACACACTGGTCCAATTCTTCATCTGTCAGAGTGCTGTACAGTGCCCTAACTGAGAGATCAGATTCAGTCATGCGACGATGGACTGTTCGTCTCGACACCCCCAAAAGCGCAGCTATGCATGGGATGGACAGATTAAGGTCCAACAGGCTGGAAATGTACTCCAAAGACAGGAGGACCATTCTCGGTCGTCCAACTGGTCCTTGCTCAAATTGCACAGTTTTAGTGTTGCTTACTTTTTTCTTTTTCTACATTTACAAGGCTATGTAGCTCTGTCAAGGCATCTAAAATAGGCTGTGAAACAGCTATATGACTGGATATGGCATTTAAAAACACAAATTATTGTGTGCTAATGAACTCCAAGTAGTCCAAATCCAGAGGCAATTGTCCAAGAATATGCTCTAAACGAGAGCGGAGTCGTTCCAAAATGTGGTCAAGCAGCTGTTCCTTAGAAACAAAAAAATGGAAGTCAGAAAAATCAGCTGCATTAATGAACATACAGTAATTACATTTCAAACCCTAACATTCTCCCAATAATTTAAATGCAGTTTCAGGGCTCAATATTCAGCAATATGTTTAACAATGGTTATTAACTTAGAACTATGATAAGAGTGTATTAGTAACTTAGTAGTAGGCTCGTAGTAAATCACTGAAAACTCACACACAACGGATGAATCCCCAACTTTAGCTTATTCATTACCATGACTTATCCAACTGATTCCCTAAAGCTAATATTCACTCCAAGTCTGGCGTGATGTAACGTTATCCTACTCTGAAAAGCGTTTTATGTGGGATATCATTGACCAGCCTACAGGTATGGCCAGTATAGGTAACGTTAATCTGCATAAACAGCTGTTTATATCACACAAATACCCCGCTGTAACGTTACGTTATACTTTATGTGTTGACTCTTTTAACCGTATCCATCTACATTGATGGCTCCCAGTCTGTGGCTCCCAGTCTATCTGTGAGCTTCTACCATTGAAATCTTGTTTTTGCCGTTTAAAAAAAAAAAATGTGGCGCCAAATCAAATGTTTTATTGTCAAGATTCATCTCGGAGCTGTTGGCTTGGTTCCAGGCTTAAACCTTTTTATAAACGTTAATGTAGCTTTCAGCCAAAAAGTGGACGGCCACCGTTGAGCTCTAAAGTTATCTTGCTAGCTATAACGTGTTGTTTAGCTGACTTAACTTACCTAACTTACATAGGGAGACGAGTCACACAAACCATAGCTATATAGCACATGTGTTCCAAACATAATTAGCAACAACATACTTCTGTTCTGTCGAGCCCTGAGTCCGATTGTACATAAACAGCAAACTTACCGGGGCGCCTTCGTTTCCCCTGGAAGTCATCTTTACATCTTTACTTCTTGGATCATGAGACAGGTCGTCGTGCTCTTCTTCTTCTTCTTCTTCTTTCCGTTTCATGGCCCACTCCTTAGGAGTATTACCGCCACCTACTGTATACCTTGCGCACATGATCGTCGTGCTCGGCGCTCAACTGTTTTTCCTATCCTGGGTAGCCCGGATGTTACCATGTGAATTTTTTAACTTGAATTTTTCGATCTGAATTTGAGCAGTCGAATTAGACTGATGTTTTCTTTGAAAAATATTAACTTGAAATTTGAGATCTGAATTTGAGCAATCAAATTTGATCAACCTGAATCTTTTTTATCTGAAATTCTGTAAGTTGATTTTTTTTTTATCTGAATTTGTGAGCATTGAAAAATATTCATCGAAATTCAGGTTTTGAGAGGTAAATTCGAAACAAATAAATTCAGATACATGGTTTCCAAAGTAAAATAATTTCAAAGGGGTGAATTCAGAGCAAATAAATTCAGATAAATGTTTTTCTAAATAAAATATTTCAAAACTAAGTATTCAGTGGCTGTTAAATTTCAAATAGTTATGGCACTTATTTGCTTCCATAAACTATCACTAAACTAATAAACAGCCGTGGATCATTCACAACTAACAACACAGTATTAAGAATCAATGGTGTGTAAACTTTTGAACACGGTCATTTTTATAAACTCAACTATTTTGAATTAGTGCGACTATATGTAGCATCTTTAATGTGAAATATCGTATTCAGATCAGTACTAAATAAACAATAACATGCATTTTGTATGATCCCTCTTATTTTGTAAAATAATCAACATTTTGCAGATTCTGAAAGGGGGGCGAAAACTTTTGACCACAACCGTATATCAGATTTAAAACCACATTTGGAAGCAGTTCAGAACGATAGGTTGGTTTATGGTGACACAGAGACTAGGGATGCATCGATCCGATACTGTGGATCGGTATCGGCTCCGATCCAGTCATTTTCTGCGGATCGGGTATCAGTCAGACGAGACCGATCCAAATCCGATCCTGTGCTTTTAAGTTTATAATATTCTGTGTTGTTGTTGTTAAGCCCTACGGAAGCCACAAACACCATTAAGCACCATACAGTTTTCATGCATTATATGTCAAGTGTTCTGGAGCTGTTCCATAGTTTAATCTGAGGTACAGATGAATATTTAAGTAGTTAAACTCAAGTGCACTGTGAACTTCTCACTCCGCTGCGTCTGTCAATCATCCTCCGTTCAGCATTCAAACCGCGCGTCGCGTTCGGTTACTACAGTCAACTCTTCAGTTACTGAGGTTTAAAACTTTTCAAAGAAAAGGCTCAAAGTAAACTAACTCACAGATTTGATACACTTTGCATCAATATCTCTTCCCCCTGTACTTTTCTTCTCTATGCGGACTCGGAGGGCTGCGCCGCCTGTGTGCTGTGACTGTGTTTCAAGAGCATCATTCTGCGCACGGGATGCGCATTGCGCCGCTCTGTAATGAGCCTTTCGTTTTATAATACTTCTGCGCAATGAAAGATTATAATAGTCTTTCTTGTTCTGTCCTGTCTATAATATGTTGCTGCCTTATTATTGTGTTATACATTTAAAATACGTTTATTTTAATTTTATATTAAATATTTATATATAAAAGTATTTGCTTGTTTTTTAAATGTATTTTATAATACAAAGAGCAAGATTTATTCGTAGACTTATTCACTTTTATTTGTAAATAAAATATGTTTACTAGATTTTTATAAATAAATCTCTCTCTCTATATATATATATATAAATAAAACAAAGCTAGTTTATTTCACAAAAATTAAGTAAAAACTGTTATGAATACATGACTGAATAAACAGCCTATAACGCAAGGCTATTAAATAGCCGTCCAAAACTCATTTTTTGTTAACAAAATTAATTTGTATGAGCAGCACATTCATTTAAAGCAGTGGTTCTCAACCCGCGACCCACCATGCTGAACATAATAAAAAAATACTTTCAGTTCTACAATTCATTTTTAACTATTAAATTAAAAAAATATACGAAACAAATAAAAATGTTTTTGTCAAATAATTTTGTTTTCATGTATTATTTTTAGGCATGAGCAGACTATATGCACTTATGTAATTCATGTTACGCATTTAACACGCACACTTTGGCAGAATTTAATTAAGATAGTCATCAGCAGCGTTCGGTAAAATTGAGCATCAGAATGGACAAGTTTATTCAGGGAGGAAACGAAATGTGGAAAATGCCAGCGACAGAACAACAATAGTGTCAGAATCCGCCGTAAAGAGAGTGTTTGCCTCACACTGAACATGTTCAGGTAAAAAGAAACATCATCCTCAATTACAGAAAATGTGTCAAAACATCTCTGGAGAGAGCCTTAGATTATTAAAATCGAAAATGCTCTCCATATTTGGATCAACATAGGCTACATTCACGCGTCTTACAGACTGTAAATTACAATCACAACTTTATTGTGCTGTTACTCCTTTCCAGCAGAATTTCTCAAGATTCAAGATTTGTATTCGTCAGATACATAATTATACAGAATATAACCAGCAGTTAAATGTAATTGTCAGCTCCCGACAGCATCAGGTGTTTTATTAATGGTGAGTAGAATTATTTATTTATTTATTTAAATAAATGATATCATAATATTTAGGCTATAAATAATATTATAAATCTGGTTGGTTGGTTTGTATTGTAAATGACATGCGCGCGGCCCGTGAGACTTGCACAAGGACCATAGTGCTGCGCGGTCGAAAAATAGGTAGAGAACAGGGCCGGAGTGGGATCCATTTTCAGCCCGGGAGAGTAATGTTTAAGACCAGCCCACCAACTATCCCCATCCAACAAACCTCCCACCGTGGTGGAATCTGGATACCATACCCAGCACTTTTGACTGACCAGTTGAGAAACACTGTAATAGATTGTGTTTAACACACAGAAGAGTGACGATCGGGTCAACACAGAGAAGTATAGAAAATCTAAGTTACATAAAAAAAAAAACCTGCGCTGGTATCGTATTGGATCGGTATCGGCCGATCCTCAGAATTCGCGGTATCGGATCGGATCTGAAAAAATGGTATCGTTGCATCCCTAACACAAACTGCATGTAACTAACTATCAGCACATTTTATGATGTGTAAGTATGTCACAAAGCCTCTTTGCTCTTCTAATTCACACTCAAAAGCATTTACTTATTCCTCTTTTAGTGCATAGTGTATTCAGGCGGATTGTGACACAGACATGATTCTGACACTGTTGAGTTTGCTGGTGACCGTGCTGTGGGATGGTTTCTGTTCCAGTCTTCCAGCGGAAATAAAGTAGACCGACTGCAAACGGCACCATTTCCACACTTTATTTCTTACAATACAATGTGCTTATCCACATAGTGTTTTCTGTCTGAAGTATCACTCTGTGCTGCTGTGTTGTGTGTGTTTGTATGCGTCTCCAGTCAGTGTTTGTGTGCTTCTTCACAGCTCAGCTCTGTGTGGGGTCAATCACTCTGCCCATGAACAACAGGCTAGACGTGGCTTCATGGTACAGAAAGAAGAAGAAGGGCCTGTTGACGATGAAGGTGGCTGGCAGAGAGTAAGCCGTGATTCCCACTGAAGTGGCCGAGGCTGCAGTCGTGCCCTTCTCATCCACCTCGACGACAGCTTTATGCAGAACCTGCGCGCACACACACACACGCACACGCACGCGCACACACACACGCACACGCACGCGCACACACACACACACACACACACACACACACACACACACACACACACAGACACAGAGACACACACCAGATGAGTCCTCTGCACAATTTGACTTTGCTGCAGCTGTTGGGGACACTTATTTTCCAGAGAAATCATCAAATTTATTGCACAGATACTATTAGAACTGAACTGAGCTGGACGATGCCATCACTGAATTCAACGATAAACAGTGTTTAATCTTGTCATTTTACATTATTGACACTATTTTCCTATTTGATACTGTAAAGCTGCTTTGACACAATCTGTATGGTTAAAAGCGCTGTATAAATAAAGGTGACTTGACAGACATACACACACACACACACACACACACACACACACACAGAGACACAGACAGACAGACAGACACACACACACACACACACACATACACACACACACACACACACACACACACAGTAATGCAGTCACCTGTGAGACTCTCAGATGCGGGTCTTTGCTCAAACCCGTCAGGTTGGCTGAATGGAGGAAGACGCTGCCGAGGCCCAGACGTGGCAGGATCTCATGCAAGTCGTACGACTGCTCCATCTTGAACTTGGGCAGATGAACCTCCATCTTGCTGAGAGACAGTACAACATGTATAAAAGTAAATCAAGATGTTTGAACTAGAGGTTAAATAAAGAGATCCACCAAATATGAGCTTTCATGTATTCCCCCGTAGGTCACAGCAGCAGCTCATAGTGTGATGTTTGAGTCCAGGATCAGCGTCTAATGACTCTGAGATGACCTGATCTCATCACTTTCACTCACTGCTGTGGTGAAAATGGTCTTTGTTTTGTGTTTCTAAGAGTTTTGGAGGAACACAAGGGAGAGTAAATCCTGACACAAACACTAGTAGGGTGTTTTAAAGTAAAAAGAAGCAGCTCTACAGCTGGATGCACACTGTATGATTTATAATACAGTAGCATGATTATAGCTATGAACATGATCCTCGGGAGGGATCTCAGTCGTCATCAGTGTGACTGTACAACAGTAAAACCAGACGTATGCAAGAAGACTCATCCAGTGTTTCCGTGTCATGTTCAATGACGGCGAGCCACATCCACACGCACAATGGTGGCTAGCAAACAAAAACAATCTCTAGAGTTTATTTTAATCATGGCATAACGAAGACGTAAAGTTTTTTTGTTGTTGCACTAATTGCATCATTAGTTGAATTAGCACGCATATGTCTGCAGGATGTCTGTTAAAGACTGCTTTATCTGGAGAGCATTTCTGTCTCAGGTTTCATTCGCACCGGCAGCAGGAGCTCTGAAGCGACCGACAGCGGCGTCTTTATTCACCGCGTTTACAAACATCAGCATCCAGTGAATGGAGAACGGCGAGATCGGAGCGGTTTTTGTTGTGTGTCGTGGATTTCGTGGTGATAACGATAAAGAGCCTGACAATTCGATTAAATCTCCTATAATATCATCGAGGCTGAGAAAAGAACACAACGTCACAGACAATAGGTAAATATCACTGCTTTTCATGAGCGTGGAGTACATTTTTTACACTGCTTTTTAAAAAATGCCAGGTAGTCGGTGATTCATATGCGTTTGACCAATCAGCGCACATGACTCACCTCTTAAAGGGACAGTTCTCCCCAAAATGAAAATGACTCGCCTCTTAAAGGGACAGTTCACCCAAAAATGAAAATCCTGTCATCATTTACTCATCCTCATGCAGGTCCAAACCTGTATGAATGTGTTCGTTCTGAACACAAAGGAAGATATTCTGAAGGATGAGGGAAACAGAGCAGTATTTTTCTCCTACTATGGAAATCAATTGTGTCCCAAAACGGCCTGATTACAAATTTTCTTCAAAATATCTTCCTTTGTGTTCAGAACAAACACATTCATACAGGTGTGGACCAACTTGAGGATGAGTAAATGATGACAGGATTTTCATTTTTAGGTGAACTGTCCCTTTAAGAGGCGAGTCATTTTCATTTTTGGGTGAACTGTCCCTTTAACAAAAGTTATCGTGGGCACCGGAAAGGTTAAAACAAATGTCTTAACACATGTCAGTAAACAGTAAGATTTTAAATTGAGCGGTTCATTCATAAATCCGTGAGATCACTGTGTAAACGCAACCGGAAGACAGAAGACAACACAAACAGTGCTAAAAAGGGCTACATAAGGCTAATAGGACTGTTTTAGACCCTATTCTGAAGTAGGAGCTAATTTAGTTCCCCCGAACTAGAACTAAATATTTTCCTAGTTTCTGCAAACGTGCCAAGAAAACGGGAACTTCCGCCAATAGCTCTAGGAACTCTGAAAAAGATTCCTCCAGAGCGAAAGCCCCTAAAGACTACAGATTTTGGACTAGTATCTTTCAGGATTTGCGAATGGAGGCCAGTATCGTACAGCGTGCACCGGCTGACGGCTCACATGCGTCTCATGTTTTTGATCCAGCGGTGGAATCGCTCGGCGCTGATCTCGTCGTCGATGGCGGTGTAGTCGGCCGCGGCGTCAGGAAGGACGATGAGCAGCGCCGCCCCGCCGCGGTACGGCAGACGCAGCACTCGAGCGCGCAGCTCGCCGTCTTCAGCCGTGGAGAATCTGTCCTCCTTCACCATCATGGGAACTTGAACGATGTTGTACTTGTCCACATAGAAGCGACTCATCTCTGTGTTGTTGGGGTCGAAGGGACGATCCCAGTCACCTTGAGAACAGAGTTTTACGTCAAATCCCAGTTGTTTAAAGCAGTGTTTCCACATGCATAGAATCTAGGGCTGCGACGATAAACCAATGCAGAATCGATTCTGAGATCTTCAGAATGCATCGTGATTTGAATTGATTCTGAGCTTATATTTTACCAGCAGATGGCGCTCTACTCTAGTTTTTATCCGCACCAATGCTGATGAAGAAGAGCGCTTGAGTCTGTAATCTCACCTCGGCTCAGGATGCTTTCATGACACCAGTAAACACCCAACCTTTTCGAATCTTATGAATGATTGTTTTAAGTTCAAGTGTGTGCAAGGAATTGGACACTAAAGCTTGCAGCACCAAAACTAAGCTCAGAATCGACTAGAGAAAGAATCGCCATGCATTCGGAAAACCTCAGAACTGATGCGGAGTCCTTTCTCGATTGGCGATGCATCGACTTATTTCCCCAGCCCTTATAGAAACTCACCCTGAAAGAAAATGGTGTTGAGGAGCATCATGTGTGTCAGTGGCTCGATGCTTGTCACCATTTCTTTCACTTTGCCGCCGGTCTTTCCGCTCACATACTCATTGATGGTGCTCTTACTGAGCTCGGTCTTACTGAAATCCACATTGTTCACATCGGCACCGAAGAACGTCTGGATCTGATCGCTGAAGGCTCTCTCGACGTTAAAGCTCTCGTCTACGAAGAGTGCCGTGCCTTGCTCCATGTGCAGTTTTCTGTCCTGCGAGATGTTCTTCTGCAGCTGCTCAAAGAGCCTCGGGATGAGCGTCGCGTCTCCAGTCCGGTCCAGAGAGTCCAGATTCAGTCCCTTCACCATCTGATCGCGTGTCGAGCCCTTGGCGGCCAGTAGGAGCGTGGCGAAAGACGTGGAAACGCTCAGCGGCGAGAAGATGATGTTTTTGTCATGATAACTTGATATCTTGCGATAGAGGTTCATGGCAAAGTCAATATTTTTGAAGGCCAGATCCGTGACATCAGGAGTTTTGGGCTCTTGACTTTTAATAACGCACAGAAAACCAAAGGAATAAATGAGGGTGAACAGCACCCTTAACTCCATTCCCTAATCGTGTTTCACCTGAAGATACAAAAAGCTTATATTGAGTTTTAATTTATTCTAGAGAAACGTTTCTTCATATTAAGACACACAAAGACCTGCAATTCTTCACAGAAGAACTACTTAAAGCAACAAACACGGTGGCAAAACACTAAACAATAAAATCAGCCCTAACATCTGAAAATGTAAACTATAAACACAAAGTAACATGCATACTCACTGACAGGCTGCAGTGGAAAGATCTGTTCCCGTCTGTTGTGTTCTGACTGTTTGCAGAGACAAAGTTCAGTGTGCTTTATAGATTATCTATTAACAATAACACAATCTGAGACCTGTCTGAAACAGAACAGTGATGGCAAATCACCAGGTTATTCACACTTGTTTCAGTTTTGATGACATCTTGAGTACTTTATTGAAGGAATGGTAACTGTTCTCATCCTCAGGCCATTCAAGATGAGTGTGTTTCTTCATGGGAACAGATTTGGAGAAATGTAACACTCCATCACTTGCTCACCAGGTTTGAATTTAACAGGTATCATAGATGTACGGTATTTGTTTCTTACAAACGCAACTTTTGTCTTCTCAAGATGTTAACTGATGGACTGGTGTGCTGTGGATTGTGATGTTTTTATCAGACTCTCGTTCTGACGGCACCCATTCACTGCAGAGCATCCATTGCTGAGCATTTTCAGCAAAATAGTTCATTTGGTGAACTATTCCTTTAAGAATGATTTGCTGTAATTTCATTCAGAATTATAATTTTGACAGCACATATCTCCATCATGTTTAATTGTACACTGCTGTATGACGGCATTCAGACACTCGTTCTTCTTTAGTGAGTTAGTGTTAGTGAGGCCAGTGGGGGGTGCTCACCCTGTGGTCTGTGTGGGTCCTAACGCCCCAGTGTAGTGACGTGGCACTTCTCGTAAAGAGTAGGGGTGTAACCCTGGTGTCCTGGCCAATTTCCCCCCCACTGGCCTTTATCGATCATGGCCTCCTAATAATCCTCATCCACTTGATTGTCTCTATGACTCTCTCTCCTCTCCACCTGTAGCTGGTGTGTGGTGAGCGCATACACTTGATTGGCTCTATGACTCTCTCTCCTCTCCACCTGTAGCTGGTGTGTGGTGAGCGCATACACTTGATTGTCTCTATGACTGTCTCTCCTCTTCACCTGTAGCTGGTGTGTGGTGAGAGCATACACTTGATCGGCTCTATGTCTCTCTCCTCTCCACCTGTAGCTTGTGTGTGGTGAGAGCATACACTTGATCGGCTCTATGTCTCTCTCCTCTCCACCTGTAGCTGGTGTGTGGTGAGAGCATACACTTGATCGGCTCTATGTCTCTCTCCTCTCCACCTGTAGCTGGTGTGTGGTGAGAGCATACACTTGATTGTCTCTATGACTCTCTCTCCTCTCCACCTGTAGCTGGTGTGTGGTGAGAGCATACACTTGATCGGCTCTATGTCTCTCTCCTCTCCACCTGTAGCTGGTGTGTGGTGAGAGCATACACTTGATCGGCTCTATGTCTCTCTCTCCTCTCCACCTGTAGCTGGTGTGTGGTGAGAGCATACACTTGATCGGCTCTATGTCTCTCTCTTCTCTCCACCTGTAGCTGGTGTGTGGTGAGCGCATACACTTGATTGTCTCTCTCTCCTCTCCACCTGTAGCTGGTGTGTGGTGAGAGCATACACTTGATTGGCTCTATGACTCTCTCTCTCTCCTCTCCACCTGTAGCTGGTGTGTGGTGAGCGCATACACTTGATCGTCTCTATGACTCTCTCCTCTCCACCTGTAGCTGGTGAGCGCATACACTTGATTGGCTCTATGTCTCTCTCTCCTCTCCACCTGTAGCTGGTGTGTGGTGAGCGCGTACACTTGATCGTCTCTATGACTCTCTCTCCTCTCCACCTGTAGCTGGTGTGTGGTGAGAGCATACACTTGATTGGCTCTATGTCTCTCTCCTCTCCACCTGTAGCTGGTGTGTGGTGAGAGCATACACTTGATCGGCTCTATGTCTCTCTCCTCTCCACCTGTAGCTGGTGTGTGGTGAGAGCATACACTTGATCGGCTCTATGTCTCTCTCCTCTCCACCTGTAGCTGGTGTGTGGTGAGAGCATACACTTGATTGTCTCTATGACTCTCTCTCCTCTCCACCTGTAGCTGGTGTGTGGTGAGAGCATACACTTGATCGGCTCTATGTCTCTCTCCTCTCCACCTGTAGCTGGTGTGTGGTGAGAGCATACACTTGATCGGCTCTATGTCTCTCTCTCCTCTCCACCTGTAGCTGGTGTGTGGTGAGAGCATACACTTGATCGGCTCTATGTCTCTCTCTTCTCTCCACCTGTAGCTGGTGTGTGGTGAGCGCATACACTTGATTGTCTCTCTCTCCTCTCCACCTGTAGCTGGTGTGTGGTGAGAGCATACACTTGATTGGCTCTATGACTCTCTCTCTCTCCTCTCCACCTGTAGCTGGTGTGTGGTGAGCGCATACACTTGATCGTCTCTATGACTCTCTCCTCTCCACCTGTAGCTGGTGTGTGGTGAGCGCATACACTTGATTGGCTCTATGTCTCTCTCTCCTCTCCACCTGTAGCTGGTGTGTGGTGAGCGCGTACACTTGATCGTCTCTATGACTCTCTCTTCTCTCCACCTGTAGCTGGTGTGTGGTGAGCGCATACACTTGATTGACTCCATGACTATCATAAAAGTGGATGCTGCACACTGGTGGTGGTTGAGGAGAGACCCCCTCCCCACATGATTGTAAAGTGCTTTGGGTGTACAACAAGACACAATAAAGCACTATATAAATGCATCATTCATTCTTTCCATTGTGAATGAAACTCCAGCACTAAATGCTGAAGGAACATCTGACGTCTTCAAGAGACTCAAAATATTCAACAGAGGAGAAACAAACAACATCCACTCAGGGGAAAAATAAACGTTTTTATTTAAGAAATAATAAGTGTATATAGGAGTGCAAGAATAATCAATCACTTAAAAACTTTTGCTGAATGTGAAACGAGTTCAGAAATGCCGCTGTGCCATCAAACGTATGAAGCTATAGAAAGGAATGTAAAAACCATGAGAAATCACTGCCAACAAATGAGGGATGACTGATGAACGACTAAAGCAAGTGAATCTGTACGATGACTGAACTCCACATCAGCATCTGCCCTTACTGTGGCCGTCTACCTAGGGTGCGTCACACGTTGCTCATCGGTGACCAGCAGAAGTTCTTCACAACAGTCCACAGAGAAGAAGAGCAGAGAGATCCAGTAACCCCAGTGAAGCCCAATGGTCCCAGAACGCAGGAGTGTCCGCGGTCCGTCTGAGCCATCAGTGGAATGAACCGGGGAAACGCTTCCCTTTCACCTCCTTCAACTCAAAGAGGAGAATCGAAGCTAAACGAATGTCCTTTTATTACACAGTAGGACCCGATAGGTCCTGGGCAGTTCTGAGAGGAGATGTGAGTCCAATCGGGTCGAGGGCATTCAGGGCGTCTGTCACCGGCGCTGATGGACCGTCACTGGTTGGGTTTGGTCCCGCTGTCCTTCCCTCCGTCTGCAAAACAACAACATCCCAAACAGAGTCATAAAGCACTTCTCCACAGCAGATGTCTGTAATCAGGATAATGATGATATACAGAAGCTCTTACCGGCGGAGCTTCTGTCGTGAGCGGCGGACTGAGCTTGCTGCCTGTGAGGAGATCAGACGTCATCATTACTCAGCGCCAGAGCGTTACTGTAATCTAATTACTTTTCCTGATACACTTTAAATTTACGTAATTTGAATACAATTCCTAATGTCAATACATTTGTTACTGAAAGGGTACGATTTCTTATTTTCCTTGTCTTTAGTGTGTTGTGTAGCTGTTTGTGCATGTATACGACCTGCAGAGTCACAAAGCTCAAAGTCTCCCACAAAAGGATTTATTCTGTCTAAAAGAGAAGGCTGAGCCAGACCGGGCTAATACGCCTCATTCAAACATGCCCCCACATGTCTACGATGTGGAAATATTTGAGTAATTCCGCCCAAATGTTAACTTAAAGAAAGAAGGCATGTTTCAGTAGCGCAGTAGTGTTGATGCAGTGTCAGGGAGACGCCGTGTGTTTCTGTGAGATAGTTAAAGCACTTTATTTGGCCGTCCAAAAGTAGATTCATTTATGAATCATTGGTTAAGATTTGTTTAGCACAACCCAAAAGTTCAAATTTGCAATGCATTTTATATAAGCCAGTTTTGTGAACCTGTTGGAGTACAAGGCTGGCTGCACGATGGCCATTTCTAAAAAACAAAAAGGGTAAATTCGGACATTGCTATGACAATCTGGCGCTTCTGAATCAGCGACTGCAAGTATGTTTTGTTATTAGTTAAAGTATTTGCTATTGACTGTTCAAATACGGAGTTTTGCGCGGTGTATAGTTACGTGTCGTGTGTGTGTGTGTGTGAGAAAAAGAGAGAGACAGGCCTATATCACAGCGGAGTGTACAGCCCGTCAGAAATCGCCTTAATCATGGCTGGTGTGTAAACACATACGAGCTTCATCACTGTGTCTGTCACGCGACTGTTCCCCTTTCAGGCTTCAACTGATGGTAAAACTAACGACATTATTAACAGTCTTTACTTTAGTTTTGGAAGCTGGCGATTATGGAAAGGGGCGTTACATTTCTGACGCAGCTTTTGGTGTTCGGCCAATCACGATGAACTGCGTCAGCTGGCCAATCAGAGCAGACTGTGCTTGTCAGAAGGAGGGACTTTCGTAGAAAATGACGCGTTTGGGAGAGGACCTACAATAATGTACAGTATTTGAAAAATAATGTGTTTTTTCAACATTAAAGCATGCCAACATTTTATGTGAATATACCAAATACACAAAATAATGATCTTTAAATAGCATATGACCCCTTTAAGTTACAAATACAGTGTTAAAAATATGAAGTAAATATCATGCATTGTGTGTCAGTATGCCCTTTAATAAATCTCCAGAAAATGTGAGCTAAAATGCAGACAAGTCCTACAACATTTAGACGCAATGAAAGGTTTCCTATCATATTTCAAAATGTTGCACTCGATTTCACATATTTTAGTATGGCATTATAGATTGGGAAAAGTTAAACTACTAAATATGTACAAGTTTGTCACAGTAACACTAATATACTCCGCTGAATTAAGCTGCGTTGTATTCTTCTTCTGAGGTAAATGAAAGGATTATTCCTCATAGTGGATCTCGTTCAAAAAACGAAAAGCAGCCGAGATGAATCTTAATACTTTGTTTACGGAGGTGATGTGCGAGTTTACATGTTCGTCCATCTCAAGTCTGGTTTCGAGTGGATGATTATCTTATAGAGTAAGATGCGCGTGGGTGTGACCTCACGCTGGTTTTAAACAAATTACTTTATCAGAGAATATTTGTTTTCAACATTACTTAATTTAAAAATACACACTTCAGCTTTCTTTAGATATATTTATGTTTTATATAACATATAATATGATATTATATATGTTTGTTTGTCAAGTATTCGCTGAGTTTTCGTTCATTTTAGTAATGCATCTCAGAAATATATTAATGGAGACTAAGAATGCATAAAGCGCATCCTATTTGTTTACTTTATTTTACAAACCGAATTCCGTAAATGTTGGGAAGTTTTTTAAATTTGAATAAACTGAAAACTAAAAGACTTTCAAATCACATTAATTAATGTTTTATTCACAATAGAACATAGACAACAAAACAAATGTTTGAACTGAGAAACTTTACACTTTTATCAACTAAATGAGCTCCTTTCAAATTAGATGCCTGCTACAGGTCTAAAAAAAGTTGGCACAGGGACATCAAAGGACTGAAAAAAGCAAGACATTTTTAAAAGATTCAGCTGGGAGAACATCTAGCAGCTAATTAAGTTAATTGAGATCAGGTCTGTAACATGATTAGCTGTAAAAGGGATGTTTTAGAGAGGCGGAGTCTCTCAGAAGTAAAGATGGGCAGAGGCTCTCCAATCTGTGAGTGTGTAAAAGGATCGTGGAATACTTTAAAAACAACGTTCCTCAATTTCAAAGTGCAAAGGCTTTGCAATCTCATCATCTACAGTGCATAACATCATCAAAAGATTCAGAGAAACTGGAGAAATCTCTGTGCGTAAGGGACAAGGCCGAAGACCTTTGTTGGATGTCCATCATCTTCAGGCCCTCAGACGACACTGCATCACTCATCAGCATGATTCTGTCATTGACATTGACTGTCGGTAAACACAATCCGCCGTGCCATCTTGAGATGCCAACTAAAGCTCTATCATGCAAAAAGAAAGCCAGTTGTAAACATGGTCCAGAAGCGCCGTCGTGTCCTGTGGGCCAAGGCTCATTTAAAATGGACTGTTTCAAAGTGGAAGTGTGTTCTATTGGTCAAACGAGTCCGAATTTGAGATTCTTGTTGCAAATCACGGACGGGGGGGGGGTTGGAAGGCCATGTTTTGGAAGGCACTGTGAATGCTGAAAGTTATATAAAGGGTTTAGAGCAACATATGCTCCCCTCCAGAGGATGTGTGTTTCAGCAGGACAATGCAAAACCACAAACTGCAGCTATTACAACAGCATGGCTTCATAGTAGAAGAGTCCGGTGCTGAATTGACCTACAGTCCAGATCTTTCACTATAGAGAATATTTGGCCCATAATTAAACGAAAAATACATCAAAGACGACCACAAACTCTTCAGCAGCTGGAAACCTATATCAGGCAAGAATGGGACCAAATTCCAACACTCCAGAAACTCACAACCTCGATGCCCAGATGTCTCCAAACTGTTTTGAGAAGAAGAGGAGATGCTACACCATGGTAAACATGCCCCCCCCCACCCCCGTCCCAACTATTGTGAGACCTGTAGCAGGCATTAAATTTGAAATGAGCTCATTTAGTGAATAAAAGTGTAAAATGTCTTAGTTTAAACATTTGTTATGTTATCTATGTTCTATTGTGAATAAAATATTGGCTCATGTGATTTATAATTATTTTAGTTTTAATTTATTTAAATTTAAAAAAACATATCAACATTTCCGGAACTCAAGTTGTACAAAAGCACAATATTTTGTTGGTATTGTGAGTGTATACAAATAAAATAACTTGTACAGTTTCAAAGGATGTATTACTCTTATCTGTACGGTCAAATTATGAAACATGTTTATGTTCTTTTTGCTGCTTTCAGGAAAAAATGCAAGTGATCGTTCAAGTTGCTGTTTTAATACTTACGTAATTGTTCAGTCAATAAATTACTGAAATAACTGAGTTTCAATTTGTAGTGTATTCTTTAGGTTTGAAAAGTAAACTTGAAAGTAAAGTAATTAGTAATCTGATTACTTTTTAAAAGCAAAAATCAGTAATGTAATAAAATTACAAGTTTAAATAATTAATTAGTAATTTGCAGTCGATTACTTTTTTTGAGTAACTTATGCCAAGTTCACAGTGCGATTTTAACCCGATATTTCACTCGACGTTCACTCGACGTCTAAAGTTGATAAATCGCCGACAAATTCCCGACATCAGAGTCAAATCAGTGCTTGTTCATGTGAGAGACAATCGCGCAGTGTGAATTATCAAAGACGCGATCTGTGGGAATCGCCGATGCATTGCTGATGCCCGTGAAATATTTGGCATGCTAAATATCTGGAGATGCCGACGATTCACCATCCTGCTGTGTGTGAATGAGTTCTGACGGAAAACTACATCAGTGATGACCTACAGCCAATGAAAGAACAAGATACAGGGCATGATGACCTACAGCCAATGAGAGAGCAAGATACATTGCATGATGACCAACAGCCAATGAGAGAGCAAGATACACTACATGACGACCTACAGCCAATGAGAGAGCCAGATACATGGCAGCGGGAAGGACTTTTTTTTTAAGCCATTTACAAACAACGTGCCTACATTTTGGCATTAGAATATACAGAACAGGTAGGCTACATGAAGATGAAGAAATTTTCCTGTAAATAATATTCTTCCAGAAAGGACAAAAGATTTATTGCATTTTTCTTTATCACTTTGAGGGCTTTTATAGGCTATAATAAATAAACTAGGCTACTTAGATTATAAAAGTAGGCTACTTAGATTTGTGTATATAAAAATTTCCCAGCAGAAGTATGTTAGCAGATAGTCTTAACAACGGCATTACGAACGACGAACCGATGACTCTCAAAATCATGCAGCGTGAACTCGGCATTACCCAACATTGCTCAGCACTGACTAATCACACAGCGCTCACCTGTCGAAGTAAGCCTGTCTCCTCCTGCGCAGCTCCTCCGGTGTCAGAGCCTCCTTCTCGCCGCTTCCCAATTTGTGAGACGAGCCGGCCGTCACAGCAGCGCTGGGGCTTCTGGGATCGCTGCCACCTACAGTTAAAGAGCGAAAGAACAGCAGATCAGAAAAACGTCTCTGTTCTGACCTGAAGCACGGGAGAGGACTGTGATCTTTAGATCTGCACTGTTTCTAGTGGTGTGAACGAACACGAAATGTTTTCCCCACATCTCACAAAAACACAAAACTAGATATTGTGAGATTTTAATAGAGGGGTCATTGCAGTGTCAACTCAACCAGAGGTCCCCGGTTCAAATTTTTGATTTTGCAAATATTTTTTTCTGGAGAAAGATAAACATTTATAGTGATGACAGCCAAAATATTAAATGTAATGCAATGAATTAATGTGAAATCCAGGCTAAAGTCTCAAAATCTAATTATGAGATAACAAGCATCAAAGTTTGATGTCTTCTATTACTTCCACCATAATATCAATCTTTGACATGACCTTACTCAGTCAACATTAAATATATAAAGGTTCAATTTTCACAGAATGTTCTTTACCATATAAAGTATGATTTTGTTGTTGTTGTAGAAAACAGCAAATCACAAAAAAATACTTTAGCTGAGTTTTAAAAGAGAGGGTCACATATTTACGGAGTAATACATATTTTGTAGAGGAGGGGTTAAAATGCCAATTTCAACAGAGATTCAGAGCCAAATTACATGGGCTTAAAATGACTTAATCTTTGTTGCATTTTGTGCCAATGGTGACCTTTCAAAAATGGGAAGAGAGCACTTTTCTATGTTTTTTCTTCAAAGTTTGCTAGCCTGTAACTACATTTTTTTTAAAGATATCTTAATGCACATTTACATATTGGGTCTTAACAAACATCTTAATTTTTAAGGCTCTATATAGTTCAGTTCCAGAGACATTGGAATTTTATTGTGGCTCCGGGAATAAATCGTTAAATTATACAGGTGCATCTCAATAAATTAGAATGTTGTGGAAAAGTTAATTATTTCAGTAATTCAATAAATCCAATGCATACAGACTGAAGTAGTTTAAGGGTGAATCCCAATTCTCTGTCTTATTCCTTCCCCTTAGTTTTGTGCGTTCACGTGAGAGTAAGGACTGATTCTGGTTTTGATCGAGGGGTAGGGGTAAGGGGAAGGGGTAGATACCCCTTAAAACCAAGCATTTTCACGAGCTTACTTGAAACCAAGGGGTACCCAGAACACACTGATCATCCAGAGAGTCCCATAAATGTAAGTATTTTCGGCCTAAATAATTTATTTAGAAATTACAGCAGTTTTGTTTTGTGCTCTACACAGTCCTGTACATATATATTTGCAACCATGTTCTTAATTGAAACTTTTTAAAAAATCGTTCTTTTTTCACGCTAACGTTACATTGCTGATTTGCACAACAGTCGCGCATTTCTCTGACTAGAGAAAACATCACTAAAACCCACGCAATCGACAGACACACTTGTAGACGTTTGTGATCGACACTTGTCGCCTCTGGTGACGTAGCAGCCAGCTAGCGATGATGTATGATGACGTAACAGTAACCAAGTGAGGTCTCATTTCATGGGGGTGTGTTTTCACCCCTAGCGCTTACCATTCAGTTTCTAGGGACAAGGGCTAGGGGGTAAGACGAAGGGGTAGGGGTAAGACAGAGAAATGGGATTCACCCTAAGTCTTTGGTTCTTTTAATTGTGATGATTTTGGCTCACATTTAACAAAAACCCACCAGTTCACTATCTCAACTAATTAGAATACTTCATAAGACCAATAAAAATATTTTTAGTGAATTATTGGCCTTCTGCAAAGTATGTTAATTTACTGTATATGTACTCAATACTTGGTAGGGGCTCCTTTTGCTTTAATTACCTCCTCAATTCGGCGTGGCATGGAGGTGATCAGTTTGTGGCACTGCTGAGGTGGTGTGAAGCCCAGGTTTCTTTGACAGTGGCCTTCAGCTCATCTGCATTTTTTGGTCTCTTGTTTCTCATTTTCCTCTTGACAATACCTCATAGATTCTCTATGGGGTTCATGAAGTGCTCCAAAATGTCTTGGTAAAGGGGTGCAGTGACGTCGGTTTTCAAAAAACACAATGGACCAACACCAGCAGATGACATTGCACCCCCCAAATCATCACAGACTGTGGAAACTTAACACTGGACTTCAAGCAACTTGGGCTATGAGCTTCTCCACCCTTCCTCCAGACTCTAGGACCTTACTTTCCAAATGAAATACAAAACCTGCTCTCATCTGAAAAGAGGACTTTGGTCCACTGGGCAACAGTCCAGTTCTTCTTCTCCTTAGTCCAGGTAAGACGCCTCTGAAGACAACTGTAGCCAAATTCCTCGACACGTCTGTGTGTGGTGCTCTTGATGCCTTGACCCCAGCCTCAGTCCATTCCTTGTGAAGTTCACCCAAATTCTTGAATCAATTTTGCTTGAAAATCCTCATAAGGCTGTGGTTCTCTCGGTTGGTTGTACATCATTTTCTTCCACACTTTTTCCTTCCACTCAACTTTCTGTTAACATGCTTGGATACAGCACTCTGTGAACAGCCAGCTTCTTTGGCAATTAATGTTGTGGCTTACCCTCCATGTGAAGGGTGTCAATGATTGTCTTCTGGACAACTGTCAGATCAGCAGTCTTCCCCATGATTGTGTAGCCTAGTGAACCAAACTGAGAGACCATTTTGAAGACTCAGGATACCTTTGCAGGTGTTTTGAGTTGATTAACTGAATGGCATGTCACCATATTATAATTTGTTGAGATGTGAATTGGTGGGTTTTTGTTAAATGTGAGCCAAAATCATCACAATTAAAAGAACCAAAGACTTAAACTACTTCAGTCTGTGTGCATTGAATTTATTTAATACACGAGTTTCACAATTTAAGTTGAATTACTGAAATAAATTAACTTTTCCACGACATTCTAATTTATTGAGATGCACCTGTATGTGTGTGAATATTCATGCTTTAAACATTTCAATAAATCAATTATTTGTAAAAAATGTATTATATTCTCGTTATAGAAGTCATGTCCAAATGTATACTCTGCAAGAGTAAATGTGTCAATGTCAATTCCGCATGTTATCAAAGACCTGCGGACACGAAAACAACCCGCAGCAAACTACGGACTTGGTAACACAGCAGCGTCCTAACGTGATGCTTCATCTAAAGAATGCTTAGATGTGTTCGTCTTGAAGCAACGCTGTTAGACCGTTCGTTGTGTGTCATCACAGTACCGCGAGAGCTATGAGAGCGGTCGTCTCCTAATGCTTTCTCTCACTGTACTTGGATGCCATACGATCGTCATACATTTGACCAACATTTAGTTTTTAACCACTGAAAATGGGTAATATTCAACAATCTGAATATGGAGCCTCATTGAGATCCCCATAACTCTGGGACTGAAACATATAGGGCTATAGATTCCAAAAGAAAAGTTAATTAAGAACTAGAAACTAAAATAACATTATATTATCTTGAATACTTTTTGAGTTATAAGCATATCTTTGGAAAAAGAATAGGCTAATTATGGCACTCAGACATGTATGTTCATGTCAGTTGTTTTCGCAGAAAAAAATGAGACATCTTTGGTTTCAACGTTATTTGTTCTTCAGGCAGTCCTCTTTAAAAGAAAGAAATATCATATTTTTACAAAGTGACCCATATTTGGATTTTGACAACTGGAAATGTTTACAATTTAACGATTTACTGCTGGAGCCATATTGACATTTCATTATCTCTGGAACCGAAATATATAGGGTCTTGAAAATGAAAAGAATTAAAATTTGTTAAGACCCAATATCTAAAAGGGCATTCAAATATATTTAATACTTTTTGAGTTACAGGCCTGCAAACTTTGGAGAAAAAACTTGAAAAGTGCTCTTCCCCCATTTTTGAATGGTCAGCATTGGCACAAAATGCAACAACGAATGCTAAAGTCAACAGATTTTACCAACAGACCTATCAATCTCTGTGTAAAAATAACATCATGATGCTGCCATCTATATTAAGTCTTTTTTACCCCCTGTAATTTGGCTCCGAATCTCAAGTGAAACCATTTTGACCCCCCTCAACAAAATAGTGGATTACTCAGCAAATATTCATCCATAACATTTAATATTTTGACTTTCATCACCATACATGTTTATCTTTATTCAGACAAAGTATTAGTAAAATCAAAAATTTGAGCCAGGGAAGGGTCTGAAATTTGGTTGATTTGACACGGAATGACCCAAAGGTGTTTGTGTTGCACATGTAACGAAACTACAGCTATTATTTTAGCTTTTTGAGGAATCATTAGCTTACAGATAAAATATTGCTTGATGTGACGAGTGGGGCGGGGCCGAGAGCCGTGGGAACGGAGCGAGGCCGGTGGAGTAAATGATAATGAACGACACCTGCGCCACTCACCGGTCTCGAGTCCCACGGAGGAGCTTCGGAAGGAATAAAAGGAGCAGTGACGACAGTGGAAGACGAGAGGACCAGGCCTGGATTTTAGTTTGTGTTTTCTGTTATGTTTATTTATTTTATTATTAAATTATTAAATGTTCGCCGGTTCCCACCTCCTTCTTCCCGTACCTATCAACTTCATTACATTGGTGCCGAAGCCCGGGAGGAAGGAGAGACACGCTGTCAGAGAGCCCTCGCTGCTGAGTGGGATCGCGGTGCTGAGGAGATCGGGCAGCAGGAAGAAGCGGAGACCGCTGGTTGCTGCCAGAGGTGGTGGTGCTGGAGCAATGGAAGAGCAGGTGGGACGGAAGGCTCGCTGCCGTGCTCCTGGGACGAGGAGGGGTGGCTGCCATCCGAGAGGGAGTGGAGGAGTCGGCACCATTCGCCAGTGGGCCGGAGCCTGCTACCATCCGCCAGGTTGGTGGAGGAGCAGGGAACGGGGGACTCGCTGCCGGCTGCCCTCGACCGGAGGAGCCATCGCCGTCCGCCAGGAGGCGGAGGAGCATCGGGCCGTCCACCAAAGAGGTCCAGTACCATCGCATGGCACCGCGAGTGAGCCGCTCAGTTGGTTGAGGACCGAGCGGCAGTGTGTCCGGGAACCGGACCGAGATTTTATTTTATTTTTTTCTCTCTCCCCTCTCTCGTCTCTGTCACTCCTCATCCTTCCGTCTCCTTTTCTCTCGCCTCGTCTGTCCTTACCCCCAGGTACGCCGCGGCCGCCCTGACGGGCTCCCCCTGGGGGAGGGGGGGGGGGAGTAGAGCGCAGTCTCGGGAGTACCCCCCGGCCTGCGAGGGGCGATGGGGGTATGTGACGAGTGGGGCGGGGCCGAGAGCCGTGGGAACGGAGCGAGGCCGGTGGAGTAAATGATAATGAACGACACCTGCGCCACTCACCGGTCTCGAGTCCCACGGAGGAGCTCCGGAAGGGTTAAATGAGGAGTGACAACAGTGGAAGACGAGAGAGGACCAGGCCTGGATTTTAGTTTGTGTTTTGTGTGCGGCAGTCGTCCGTGAGGGGCTGCCGCTTTTCATTTGTGTTTGTTTATTTTTATTAAAGTGTGTTAAATGTTCGCCGGTTCCCGCCTCCTTCCCGTACCTATCAACTTTATTACACTTGATTAAAGTAATATGAATCTTTGACTTATGATTTATACTGTATTAACGATTCGTCCAGCGATCATTAACATCAGTATATCTTTAACAATTTAGTTTATTTTGCTTTCATGGCCAACGATAAACAAAATAAAGGGATTTATACCATTTGAGCGAGGTAACGCGATCTTTTGGCAATAAGTTTGAACTAGAAAATCACATCACAAGACATAATTCTTTATAAATGAAACAAGGTTTATTTACTAACTGCTATTCTATGATACATGGACTAACTTAATAAAAACACATAAACAACACATAAACATACACACACACACACATTCTGTGGTCTTGCGAGTAATGTTAGAATAAAGTTTAAAATAGCCCTCTTTGCTATTTCATAACTGAAACCACAGGGAAGATCACGAAAGAGAACTCTGCTCTTTTCTGCGTACAGATCAATTCACCAGTTCAGTTAGGATAGAAACTTTGCTTGAATACTTGCGTTCATTCAGCAGGCCGAATCTCTTGTTTCGTTCCACGTGGTTACTTCGTGTTGTCACGGAAGTCTCCGATGCTCGAGTTTCGGCTCACGTGTTGCTGAGGGAATCTTCGATGGCTTTGTCGCTGCTGCGTGACGTCACTGGGGAAGCCCTCTTGTGATCGGCGGTCTTTGTTCTGTGTTAGATGGAAGGCATTGTTGGTCTGCTGGCTTTGAGGTGTTATGGCTTTACAAAGTCTTGAATTCGCTTAGCTAGTTTGTCTCAGCCCGATGTTAAGGCGAGTGTCCAGCGTGACCGAAGCTTCCGGATCGTCCGCAAGCGAGCACGTTGAAGAGCGAGGAAGAAAGAGAAAGATCCACAGATGTGTTGTTCGTTTTAAGCGGCACTAGTTTGGATATGCCCCGGCGGCTGTCCCAATCAGATTGTTCTTGTGGGGAGGAGCCCCGCCCCGCACGGCTTCTCTTGCCATGCACATGATCACTTGTTTCATGATCACATGAAAGATATACTTACAGACCTCTTATACGTGCTGTAATCATACATTATGATGCTAAAGTTTAACTGTCATCCACACCACTTATTAATGACGACGACAGCTTCTTTTAGAGACTAAACACCGCATATGACACACAAAGTACATCTACTGATTGTATCTACTACAGGTTAAGGCACAGATTAGGACATCCTACATTCTAAATAAACACACCAAGCATATGAAAGGCAAAGTACAACATTAATATCCATATTGTTTCTTGAGTAGATGGTTTTAATGGCTAAGGCCACTAGTGGTCTTTTCAAAATCCTCTAGGTAGGTTTTCTTTGTTCTCCGACGAAAAAGCACGCTGGAGCTTCTCGAGGAGGAGGAGTTTTTAAGTCTGGTGAATATCTCAATCCTTGCAGAGATAAGGAAAAGGGGGTAAACGCAGACAGAGAGGCGCCACGTTCCTGTAGTTGGCATTTTATGACTTGCAGTGAAAGGATGAAAAGTTTTTAACAATGTGCTCTTTTTCAATCATCTTGCATGACGAGGCTCTACACACATCATAGAAGACAATGGTAACATCTGTTCATTTTAATTGTTGCAGAAGACTGGTTAATTTGCATTTTTATTTTTAAGTTACATTTTTGGACATTTTATGCCTTTATTATAGAGACAGGACAATAGAATTGGGTGTAGGGATGTAACGGTGTGAAAATTTGAAATTAAAAAAGGATCCCGGGCTATTAGCGCCAACTAATTTGTGCCTACATTTTTTTAAATCATTATAACGATGCCTGAGAACGCGATATGGTTTATCTAGGGTGGCCATCTGTCCAGGTTTGAGTCTTATGCTCATTTGTCCTCCTTTGAAGATCATCACTATTTTATACTTTATACGATGGTCTATGATTAATAAATAAATTGTTAAAGTTACAGTCATGTTAATTTGAAGTGATGTACAGTTTATACAACCTAAACCGTAGACAATCTTTGACAAAACACTTTTTTGCCAATCATTGCGTCTCTGATAAACAGTGGTGTTAAAGACCTTCCCCTTTTGGACCTATGCTGGTGATTTCAGTCAGCTCGCTGTTTTAAAGTTTTTTTTGATGATGTTACGCTGAACTCACTGTTCTGGTTTGGGAAAATTACCATTGCCCCATTGACCTCCCAGACACCACTGAACTGAGCTGGAGGGAGGTAATCATGTGGCGTCTGGAGAGCATCTACCCCCGATCCAGAACACAGCCAGACCCAGAGCCCAGCCCACAATCACGACAAGCCTGAGCCCACCTCTGACGGAGAGCCTACACCTGCCGCAACCGACGAGCCACAGCTAGAGAGCCAGCAATTGTGCATGCTATGGTGGATGAGACAGTGGAGAGCGAGGGCATGGAGGAGAGCCCCGCCCACTGTACCACCGCTGAGGGTGTGCTGAGGCAGGAATCGGGAGATTTAAAAGACTTTGTTTTTTCTGATGTACCCAGTCTGCCGTCATCATCGTCATCGGGGGGGGGGGGGGGGGGGGGGGGTGGGACTATTACAACTATGGACTTGTTTTATCATGTTTTCTTCCCTCAAGTGCTCCATGACCTAGTTTTCCCTCATGTTTGATTGTGTCATTACGTTCAGGTGAGTCTTGTTAATTATCGTCATTAGCTTTAGTAATAAAGGTGTAGTCTGTCCTGTGCTCCCTCGTCTGGTATTGTGAATCGTTGCCCCTACATATATCTCCTGCCTGCCTTCTGTGGATTTATTAAAGACTATTTAGCATGATTTTCATCTTCGTGCATGTTTTCTAGACCACGTTACATGACAATAATAACAAAAATAATACTAAATAAAACAAAATGCAATTAGATGCGTTTCTCCAGATTGTTGTATTGAAAGAATGCACACAACTGACGTGTGTTTCTCACCCTGCATGCTGAGCTGAATGGCTCTGCGAAGGTCGGCCTCCTCGTCCTCCACCTCCATGTCCTGTCTGCTGAGATCCAGAACCTTCCTCAGCTCCTCCTCATCCTCATCCAGCAGCACTTTATCTGCGGTGTGTCCGGGGTCTGACACCTGCTGCACTGACATCCTAATCAACGGCACATGCTCAAACCCATCAGTGACAGCTGTGTGTGCATCACATGCTTCTCTTTCTCGGTGTCATGCATTGAAATCATTTGATGCACACGCAGCCGTGGATTACTAATCATGTGTCATCAACCCTCCTGTTGTGCTGAAATTATGGATACTACATTTGTGTAGTGGGTCACATTGACATTTCCATGCAATTTGCCAAAAAAACAACACTACGAAAAACACAAAAGTCATGTTTTTACATAAAAACCCTATTGTAGCTTGTCAGAGACTAAAATATAAAAATATTATGTTAAAAATATAAGTTATATAAAAAATTATTATATTATGAACTGCTATTTTGTTACAAGGCACAAGGCACAATGCACAATTTAAAACATGAGGTGCAAATGACTACAAATAAAGTATAAATCATATCTAACATTATTGGTAATTAGTGAAAAATAGTACTTACTGCTTTTTGTAGTTTGTGTAAATAGCCTCTACATTTTCTTGTCTGCTTCTCAAACTCTTGTGAAGGTAAAATGGGTTTAATCACACTTATTTCTATTTATCTAGAGACTCCGATACAGAAAACCTATTAACCAAAAACGTCCTTTCACAGACTTTTTGACAGTGAAACTCAAACAGCGAATTCTCCATTTACTGTACAAGTCTTCCATTTCAAGTAAACATTTACATTTACATTTACATTTATGCATTTAGCAGACGCTTTTATCCAAAGCGACTTACATTGCATTCAAGTTACAGTTTCTACATTTTATCAGCTCTTGCTTTCCCTGGGAACCGAACCCATGATCTTGGCGTTGCTAACGCCATGCTCTACCAGTTGAGCTACAGGAAAGCAAAACTTAAGTGTTAAGTTTAATGAGTTCTCATTCATTTCATATTTTAATGTTTTGCATGCTACAATAAACTCTTAGCTGTTTTTTTTAAGTGTTGATTTCTGGTGAATTGTATGGAAACTGATGGGGCTCAATTCGACCTCTAACATCATCATAGCCACCAAAATTTGTTCAGCCTTTCCAAAATATATCTGTCACAACTCTGCATGCACATTCATGAGCAAGAAGAAATAAATACTTTAACAAGCCGTTTAGAAATTGAACTGCTAATTGTTTTTGTTCCTCTTTTGTAAATGTAACTGGATGTGGGTCATAGTGACCCACCGCACAAGAGGAGGGTGAAGATTCTGGTCTAGTTCTGTATGTTGTGTGATGACGGTCAGTGCACCTCTGGGCCTCGTCCTCTCCGATCAGTTTGGGCCGCTGCTGCTGTTCAACTCGCACGATCCGCAAAAAATTATCGGCTTCACACTCCGGAAGGCTTCCCCGGATCACAAATATGGAATAGCCTGCAGAGACGTTCAGCTGAGCTCAATTTCCAGCATTATCACTGTGCCATTCACGTGCATGCACCATGAACCGAGTTTACCTTCCTGCTGTAGCTGTGCTAAGAACAGAGCCAAGTATGTGTCTGATATGAGCTCCGGTCCGGTCAGCAGCGAGTTCAGATTAAACCACTAGACGAAGAGAGAGAAATAGTCTATAAACTCGAACATCATCTCACACTGACATAGACTAATGCTGCGGATAAAACATGTACCTGCTGTCCCAGCTTACGCACCGTAAACCAGTGCTCTTTATAGTTACATATAAAGGCCTTCTCATGTCTGAAAGCAAACATAAAGAGGATGAATGGTCACATGGTAGATAACAGGACTAAAGATAAATATCTCAGAAATACTTACATGGGATTGATCTGTAACTGCTGGTACTCTCTACTGTTGAAGAGAACGAGCTCTAAACCCCAAACCCCTAGAGCATTACTGATCACCTGCAAAACAGAGCACATCCGCTCAACACCATCAAGACACAGCACATCCGCTCAACACCATCAAAACACACCATCAAAACACAGTGCATCCACTCAACACCATCAAACACAGCGCATCCACTCAACACCATCAAAACACACCATCAAAACACAGCACATCCGCTCAACACCGTCAAAACACATCATCAAAACACAACACATCCACTCAACACCATCAAAACACAGCATCAAAACACAGCACATCCGCTCAACACCGTCAAAACACACCATCAAACACAGCACATCCATCAAAACACACCATCAAACACAGCATATCCGCTCAACACCGTTAAAACACACCATCAAAACACAGCGCATCCACTCAACACCATCAAAACACAGCATCAAAAACACAGCGCATCCACTCAACACCATCAAAATACACCATCAAAACACAGCACATCCGCTCAACACCGTCAAAACACACCATCAAAACACAGCACATCCATCAAAACACACCATCAAAACACAGCACATCCACTCAACACCATCAAAATACACCATCGAATCACAGCGCATCCACTCATCACCATCAAAACACACCATCGAAACACAGCGCATCCACTCATCACCATCAAAACACACCATCAAAACAGCACATCCACTCAACACCATCAAAATACACCATCAAAACACAGCACATCCACTCAACACCGTCAAAACACACCATCAAAACAGCGCATCCACTCAACACCATCAAAACACAGCATCAAAACACAGCGCATCCGCTCAACACCATCAAAATACACCATCAAAACACAGCACATCCGCTCAACACCGTCAAAATACACCATCAAAACACAGCACATCCATCAAAACACACCATCAAAACACAGCACATCCACTCAACACCATCAAAACACACCATCGAAACACAGCGCATCCACTCAACACCATCAAAACACACCATCGAAACACAGCGCATCCACTCATCACCATCAAAACACAGCGCATCCGCTCAACACCATCAAAATACACCATCAAAACACAGCACATCCGCTCAACACCATCAACACACACCATCGAAACACAGCACATCCACTCATCACCATCAAAACACACCATCAAAACACAGCGCATCAACTCAACACCATCAAAACACAGCGCATCCGCTCAACACCATCAAAATACACCATCAAAACACAGCACATCCGCTCAACACCGTCAAAACACACCATCGAAAACACAGCGCATCCACTCAACACCATCAAAACACACCATCGAAACACAGCGCATCCACTCATCACCATCAAAACACAGCACATCCACTCAACACCATCAAAATACACCATCAAAACACAGCACATCCACTCAACACCATCAAAACACACCATCAAAACAGCGCATCCACTCAACACCATCAAAACACAGCGCATCCGCTCAACACCATCAAAATACACCATCAAAACACAGCACATCCGCTCAACACCATCAAAACACACCATCGAAACACAGCGCATCCACTCAACACCCATCAAAACACACCATCGAAACACAGCGCATCCACTCATCACCATCAAAACACAGCGCATCCGCTCACACCATCAAAATACACCATCAAAACACAGCACATCCGCTCAACACCATCAACACACACCATCGAAACACAGCACATCCACTCATCACCATCAAAACACACCATCAAAACACAGCGCATCAACTCAACACCATCAAAACACAGCGCATTCCGCTCAACCCCATCAAAATACACCATCAAAACACAGCACATCCGCTCAACACCGTCAAA
The DNA here is from genome assembly GCA_003573665.1 of Oxygymnocypris stewartii. Taxonomy (NCBI): domain Eukaryota; kingdom Metazoa; phylum Chordata; class Actinopteri; order Cypriniformes; family Cyprinidae; genus Oxygymnocypris; species Oxygymnocypris stewartii. The sequence continues at coordinate 15,801 of QVTF01019581.1, read as the reverse complement.
ATACACCATCAAAACACAGCACATCCATCAAAACACACCATCAAAACACAGCACATCCACTCAACACCATCAAAACACACCATCGAAACACAGCGCATCCACTCATCACCATCAAAACACAGCACATCCACTCAACACCATCAAAATACACCATCAAAACACAGCACATCCACTCAACACCGTCAAAACACACCATCAAAACAGCGCATCCACTCAACACCATCAAAACACAGCATCAAAACACAGCGCATCCGCTCAACACCATCAAAATACACCATCAAAACACAGCACATCCGCTCAACACCGTCAAAATACACCATCAAAACACAGCACATCCATCAAAACACACCATCAAAACACAGCACATCCACTCAACACCATCAAAACACACCATCGAAACACAGCGCATCCACTCAACACCATCAAAACACAGCGCATCCACTCAACACCATCAAAACACAGCGCATCCGCTCAACACCATCAAAATACACCATCAAAACACAGCACATCCGCTCAACACCATCAACACACACCATCGAAACACAGCACATCCACTCATCACCATCAAAACACACCATCAAAACACAGCGCATCAACTCAACACCATCAAAACACAGCGCATCCGCTCAACACCATCAAAATACACCATCAAAACACAGCACATCCGCTCAACACCGTCAAAACACACCATCGAAACACAGCGCATCCACTCAACACCATCAAAACACACCATCGAAACACAGCGCATCCACTCATCACCATCAAAACACAGCACATCCACTCAACACCATCAAAATACACCATCAAAACACAGCACATCCACTCAACACCATCAAAACACACCATCAAAACAGCGCATCCACTCAACACCATCAAAACACAGCGCATCCGCTCAACACCATCAAAATACACCATCAAAACACAGCACATCCGCTCAACACCATCAAAACACACCATCGAAACACAGCGCATCCACTCAACACCATCAAAACACACCATCGAAACACAGCGCATCCACTCATCACCATCAAAACACAGCGCATCCGCTCAACACCATCAAAATACACCATCAAAACACAGCACATCCGCTCAACACCATCAACACACACCATCGAAACACAGCACATCCACTCATCACCATCAAAACACACCATCAAAACACAGCGCATCAACTCAACACCATCAAAACACAGCGCATCCGCTCAACACCATCAAAATACACCATCAAAACACAGCACATCCGCTCAACACCGTCAAAATACACCATCAAAACACAGCACATCCATCAAAACACACCATCAAAACACAGCACATCCACTCAACACCATCAAAACACACCATCGAAACACAGCGCATCCACTCATCACCATCAAAACACAGCACATCCACTCAACACCATCAAAATACACCATCAAAACACAGCACATCCACTCAACACCGTCAAAACACACCATCAAAACAGCGCATCCACTCAACACCATCAAAACACAGCATCAAAACACAGCGCATCCGCTCAACACCATCAAAATACACCATCAAAACACAGCACATCCGCTCAACACCGTCAAAATACACCATCAAAACACAGCACATCCATCAAAACACACCATCAAAACACAGCACATCCACTCAACACCATCAAAACACACCATCGAAACACAGCGCATCCACTCAACACCATCAAAACACAGCGCATCCACTCAACACCATCAAAACACAGCGCATCCGCTCAACACCATCAAAACACAGCGCATCCGCTCAACACCATCAAAATACACCATCAAAACACAGCACATCCGCGCAACACCGTCAAAACACACCATCAAAACACAGCACATCCATCAAACACACCATCAAAACACAGCACATCCACTCAACACCATCAACACACACCATCGAAACACAGCACATCCACTCATCACCATCAAAACACACCATCAAAACACAGCACATCCGCTCAACACCGTCAAAACACACCATCAAAACACAGCACATCCATCAAAACACACCACATCCATCAAAACACAGCACATCCACTCAACACCATCAAAACACAGCACATCCACTCAACACCATCAAAACACAGCACATCCACTCAACACCATCAAAACACACCATCAAAACACAGCGCATCCACTCAACACCATCAAAATACACCATCAAAACACAGCACATCCACTCATCACCATCAAAACACACCATCAAAACACAGCACATCCACTCAACACCATCAAAACACACCATCAAAACACAGCACATCCACTCAACGCCATCAAAACACACCATCAAAACACAGCGCATCCACTCCACACCATCAAAATACACCATCAAAACACAGCACATCCGCTCAACACCGTCAAAACACACCATCAAAACACAGCGCATCCACTCAACACCATCAAAATACACCATCAAAACACAGCACATCCGCTCAACACCGTCAAAACACACCATCAAAACACAGCACATCCATCAAAACACACCATCAAAACACAGCACATCCACTCAACACCATCAACACACACCATCGAAACACAGCACATCCACTCATCACCATCAAAACACACCATCAAAACACAGCGCATCAACTCAACACCATCAAAACACAGCGCATCCGCTCAACACCATCAAAATACACCATCAAAACACAGCACATCCGCACAACACCGTCAAAACACACCATCGAAACACAGCGCATCCACTCAACACCATCAAAACACACCATCGAAACACAGCGCATCCACTCATCACCATCAAAACACAGCACATCCACTCAACACCATCAAAACACACCATCAAAACAGCGCATCCACTCAACACCATCAAAACACAGCATCAAAACACAGCGCATCCGCTCAACACCATCAAAATACACCATCAAAACACAGCACATCCGCTCAACACCGTCAAAATACACCATCAAAACACAGCACATCCATCAAAACACACCATCAAAACACAGCACATCCACTCAACACCATCAAAACACACCATCGAAACACAGCGCATCCACTCAACACCATCAAAACACAGCGCATCCACTCAACACCATCAAAACACAGCGCATCCGCTCAACACCATCAAAACACAGCGCATCCGCTCAACACCATCAAAATACACCATCAAAACACAGCACATCCGCGCAACACCGTCAAAACACACCATCAAAACACAGCACATCCATCAAAACACACCATCAAAACACAGCACATCCACTCAACACCATCAACACACACCATCAAAACACAGCACATCCGCTCAACACCGTCAAAACACACCATCAAAACACAGCACATCCATCAAAACACAGCACATCCATCAAAACACAGCACATCCACTCAACACCATCAAAACACAGCACATCCACTCAACACCATCAAAACACACCATCAAAACACAGCGCATCCACTCAACACCATCAAAATACACCATCAAAACACAGCACATCCACTCATCACCATCAAAACACACCATCAAAACACAGCACATCCACTCAACACCATCAAAACACACCATCAAAACACAGCACATCCACTCAACGCCATCAAAACACACCATCAAAACACAGCGCATCCACTCCACACCATCAAAATACAGCATCAAAACACAGCACATCCGCTCAACACCGTCAAAACACACCATCAAAACACAGCGCATCCACTCAACACCATCAAAACACAGCATCAAAACACAGCGCATCCGCTCAACACCATCAAAATACACCATCAAAACACAGCACATCCGCTCAACACCGTCAAAACACACCATCAAAACACAGCACATCCATCAAAACACACCATCAAAACACAGCACATCCACTCAACACCATCAAAAACACACCATCGAAACACAGCGCATCCACTCATCACCATCAAAACACACCATCAAAACAGCACATCCACTCAACACCATCAAAATACACCATCAAAACACAGCACATCCACTCAACACCGTCAAAACACACCATCAAAACAGCGCATCCACTCAACACCATCAAAACACAGCATCAAAACACAGCGCATCCGCTCAACACCATCAAAATACACCATCAAAACACAGCACATCCGCTCAACACCGTCAAAATACACCATCAAAACACAGCGCATCCACTCATCACCATCAAAACACACCATCAAAACAGCACATCCACTCAACACCATCAAAATACACCATCAAAACACAGCACATCCACTCAACCCCGTCAAAACACACCATCAAAACAGCGCATCCACTCAACACCATCAAAACACACCATCGAAACACAGCGCATCCACTCATCACCATCAAAACACACCATCAAAACAGCACATCCACTCAACACCATCAAAACACACCATCAAAACACACCATCAAAACACAGCGCATCCACTCAACACCGTCAAAATACACCATCAAAACACAGCACATCCATCAAAACACACCATCAAAACACAGCACATCCACTCAACACCATCAAAACACACCATCGAAACACAGCGCATCCACTCAACACCATCAAAACACACCATCGAAACACAGCGCATCCACTCATCACCATCAAAACACAGCACATCCACTCAACACCATCAAAACACACCATCAAAACACAGCACATCCGCTCAACACCGTTAAAACACACCATCAAAACACAGCGCATCCACTCAACACCATCAAAACACAGCATCAAAACACAGCGCATCCACTCAACACCATCAAAATACATCATCAAAACACAGCACATCCACTCAACACCGTCAAAACACACCATCAAAACACAGCACATCCATCAAAACACACCATCAAAACACAGCACATCCACTCAACACCATCAAAATACACCATCGAATCACAGCGCATCCACTCATCACCATCAAAACACAGCGCATCCACTCATCACCATCAAAACACACCATCAAAACACAGCACATCCGCTCAACACCTTCAAAACACACCATCAAAACACAGCACATCCATCAAAACACACCATCAAAATACAGCACATCCATCAAAACACACCATCAAAACACAGCATATCCACTCAAAACCATCAAAATACACCATCGAATCACAGCGCATCCACTCATCACCATCAAAACACAGCGCATCCACTCAACACCATCAAAACACAGCGCATCCGCTCAACACCATCAAAACACAGCGCATCCGCTCAACACCATCAAAATACACCATCAAAACACAGCACATCCGCGCAACACCGTCAAAACACACCATCAAAACACAGCACATCCATCAAAACACACCATCAAAACACAGCACATCCACTCAACACCATCAACACACACCATCGAAACACAGCACATCCACTCATCACCATCAAAACACACCATCAAAACACAGCGCATCCACTCAACACCATCAAAACACAGCGCATCCGCTCAACACCATCAAAATACACCATCAAAACACAGCACATCCGCTCAACACCGTCAAAACACACATCAAAGCACAGCACATCCATCAAAACACACCATCAAAACACAGCACATCCACTCAACACTATCAAAACACACCATCAAAACACAGCGCATCCACTCATCACCATCAATACACACCATCAAAACACAGCACATCCATCAAAACACACCATCAAAACATAGCACATCCACTCAACACCATCAAAACACACCATCGAAACACAGAGCATCCACTCATCACCATCAAAACACACCATCAAAACACAGCACATCCGCTCAACACCGTCAAAACACACCATCAAAACACAGCACATCCATCAAAACACACCATCAAACACAGCACATCCACTCAACACCATCAAAACACACCATCAAAACACAGCACATCCACTCAACACCATCAAAACACAGCATCAAAACACAGCGCATCCACTCAACACCATCAAAATACACCATCAAAACACAGCGCATCCACTCATCACCATCAAAACACACCATCAAAACACAGCACATCCGCTCAACACCTTCAAAACACACCATCAAAACACAGCACATCCATCAAAACACACCATCAAAACACAGCACATCCATCAAAACACAGCATATCCACTCAAAACCATCAAAATACACCATCGAATCACAGCGCATCCACTCATCACCATCAAAACACAGCGCATTCACTCAACACAATCAAAACACAGCGCATCCGCTCAACACCATCAAAACACAGCGCATCCGCTCAACACCATCAAAATACACCATCAAAACACAGCACATCCGCGCAACACCGTCAAAACACACCATCAAAACACAGCACATCCATCAAAACACACCATCAAAACACAGCACATCCACTCAACACCATCAACACACACCATCGAAACACAGCACATCCACACATCACCATCAAAACACACCATCAAAACACAGCGCATCCACTCAACACCATCAAAACACAGCGCATCCGCTCAACACCATCAAAATACACCATCAAAACACAGCACATCCGCTCAACACCGTCAAAACACACATCAAAACACAGCACATCCATCAAAACACACTATCAAAACACAGCACATCCACTCAACACTATCAAAACACACCATCAAAACACAGCGCATCCACTCATCACCATCAATACACACCATCAAAACACAGCACATCCATCAAAACACACCATCAAAACATAGCACATCCACTCAACACCATCAAAACACACCATCGAAACACAGAGCATCCACTCATCACCATCAAAACACACCATCAAAACACAGCACATCCGCTCAACACCGTCAAAACACACCATCAAAACACAGCACATCCATCAAAACACACCATCAAACACAGCACATCCGCTCAACACCATCAAAACACACCATCAAAACACAGCACATCCACTCAACACCATCAAAACACAGCATCAAAACACAGCGCATCCACTCAACACCATCAAAATACACCATCAAAACACAGCACATCCGCTCAACACCGTCAAAACACACCATCAAAACACAGCACATCCATCAAAACACACCACATCCATCAAAACACAGCACATCCACTCAACACCATCAAAACACAGCACATCCACTCAACACCATCAAAACACAGCACATCCACTCAACACCATCAAAACACACCATCAAAACACAGCATATCCACTCAACACCATCAAAACACACCATCAAAACACAGCACATCCACTCAACGCCATCAAAACACACCATCAAAACACAGCGCATCCACTCAACACCATCAAAATACACCATCAAAACACAGCGCATCCACTCAACACCATCAAAACACAGCATCAAAACACAGCGCATCCACTCATCACCATCAAAACACAGCGCATTCACTCAACACCATCAAAACACAGCGCATCCGCTCAACACCATCAAAACACAGCGCATCCGCTCAACACCATCAAAATACACCATCAAAACACAGCACATCCGCGCAACACCGTCAAAACACACCATCAAAACACAGCACATCCATCAAAACACACCATCAAAACACAGCACATCCACTCAACACCATCAACACACACCATCGAAACACAGCACATCCACACATCACCATCAAAACACACCATCAAAACACAGCGCATCCACTCAACACCATCAAAACACAGCGCATCCGCTCAACACCATCAAAATACACCATCAAAACACAGCACATCCGCTCAACACCGTCAAAACACACATCAAAACACAGCACATCCATCAAAACACACTATCAAAACACAGCACATCCACTCAACACTATCAAAACACACCATCAAAACACAGCGCATCCACTCATCACCATCAATACACACCATCAAAACACAGCACATCCATCAAAACACACCATCAAAACATAGCACATCCACTCAACACCATCAAAACACACCATCGAAACACAGAGCATCCACTCATCACCATCAAAACACACCATCAAAACACAGCACATCCGCTCAACACCGTCAAAACACACCATCAAAACACAGCACATCCATCAAAACACACCATCAAACACAGCACATCCGCTCAACACCATCAAAACACACCATCAAAACACAGCACATCCACTCAACACCATCAAAACACAGCATCAAAACACAGCGCATCCACTCAACACCATCAAAATACACCATCAAAACACAGCACATCCGCTCAACACCGTCAAAACACACCATCAAAACACAGCACATCCATCAAAACACACCACATCCATCAAAACACAGCACATCCACTCAACACCATCAAAACACAGCACATCCACTCAACACCATCAAAACACAGCACATCCACTCAACACCATCAAAACACACCATCAAAACACAGCGCATCCACTCAACACCATCAAAATACACCATCAAAACACAGCACATCCACTCATCACCATCAAAACACACCATCAAAACACAGCATATCCACTCAACACCATCAAAACACACCATCAAAACACAGCACATCCACTCAACGCCATCAAAACACACCATCAAAACACAGCGCATCCACTCAACACCATCAAAATACACCATCAAAACACAGCACATCCGCTCAACACCGTCAAAACAAACCATCAAAACACAGTGCATCCACTCAACACCATCAAAACACAGCATCAAAACACAGCGCATCCGCTCAACACCATCAAAATACACCATCAAAACACAGCACATCCGCTCAACACCGTCAAAACACACCATCAAAACACAGCACATCCATCAAAACACACCATCAAAACACAGCACATCCACTCAACACCATCAAAACACACCATCGAAACACAGCGCATCCACTCATCACCATCAAAACACACCATCAAAACACAGCACATCCACTCAACACCATCAAAACACACCATCAAAACACACCATCAAAACACAGCGCATCCACTCAACACCATCAAAATACACCATCAAAACACAGCACATCCACTCAACACCGTCAAAACACACCATCAAAACAGCGCATCCACTCAACACCATCAAAACACAGCATCAAAACACAGCGCATCCGCTCAACACCATCAAAATACACCATCAAAACACAGCACATCCGCTCAACACCGTCAAAATACACCATCAAAACACAGCACATCCATCAAAACACACCATCAAAACACAGCACATCCACTCAACACCATCAAAACACACCATCGAAACACAGCGCATCCACTCAACACCATCAAAACACACCATCGAAACACAGCGCATCCACTCATCACCATCAAAACACAGCACATCCACTCAACACCATCAAAACACACCATCAAAACACAGCGCATCCACTCAACACCATCAAAATACACCATCAAAACACAGCACATCCGCTCAACACCATCAAAATACACCATCAAAACACAGCGCATCCACTCAACACCATCAAAACACAGCATCAAAACAGCGCATCCGCTACACCATCAAAATACACCATCAAACACAGCGCATCCGCTACACCATCAAAATACACCATCAAAACACAGCACATCCACTCATCACCATCAAAACACACCATCAAAACACAACACATCCACTCAACACCATCAAAATACACCATCGAAACACAGCGCATCCACTCAACACCATCAAAACACATCATCAAAACACAGCACATCCACTCAACACCATCAAAACACACCATCAAAACACAGCACATCCATCAAAACACAGTGCATCCACTCAACACCATCAAAATACACCATCGAAACACAGCGCATCCACTCAACACCATCAAAACACATCATCAAAACACAGCGCATCCACTCAACACCATCAAAACACAGCACATCCACTCAACACCATCAAAACACACCATCAAAACACAGCACATCCACTCAACACTAGGGATGCACCGAATGTTCAGCAACCGAAATTGTTCAGCCGAAAATAGGAAAAAAAACATATTTCTGTGTTATTTTACTAACTTATTATTTTAAGTTAAATTGTGCTTTGTTGGTATAATGTCTGATAGGATGTATAAAAATGGTCAGTGTTAAGTATTTTTTGTAAAGCAGGACAAAAGAGTAAAAAGCAGATTTTGGCTATTTAATTTATGCAATAGTGAAAAAAATTGCAAAATAGGCCTACATGGGGGAGAATTTTTTGGAAAAAAAAAACATGTTCGGTATTCGGCCTTCGACCTTCAATCGGCCCCAGTGTTTCACTTTGTTCGGCTTCGGCCAAGAATTTTCATTTCGGTGCATCCCTAATTTTGGCATATAATTTTGACCCATACAATATATTGTTGGCTATTGCTGCAAATTTACCTGTGCTGCTTATGACTGCGTTTGTGCTCCAGGGACACATATATAAGCAGTCAAGAGCTCAAGTGTATTTGGATAAGAGGACTGTTCTCGAAGCATCACTAAACTGCTTTACTGTGAATCAAACGTGACTCACCTGAATGGAGAAGAAGCCACTGTCATCCATGTTTCCCCGACGGTTGCTAAAGATGGTAGAACACAAGTGTATTACGACTGTGATCACGTATAACAGTGACACTTGAATTGAGCCGTGTGCGGAGCACCTGCAGAAAGGTCCTGTACTCCTCCGTCTGGACGCCTCCTTCAGCCATGCGCACGCGCTCCTCCTCATCCAGCTGCTGAGCGATGGATGACAGCTCCACGGGACTGAAGTACTCTCCCTGCAGGAGGTTGTTCAAGCAGTGCTGCGCACACAGAGAGCCTCTTGCTGGAAGACACGATGACAATATCACTTCTTAAAAAACAACGCTTTTATTCAGTCATCGAATGAACTTGCAACACTCACAAGTTACAAGATTCATTTTCTTATGTGCACATAATAAACAAACAAAATATTTAATGTAACACCCCTTTCCTGGCCTCTTAAAGGGACAGTTCACCCAAAAATGAAAATCCTGTCATTATTTACTCATCCTCAAGTAGGTCCAAACCTGTGTTTGCTCTGAACACAAAGGAAGATATTCTGAAGAAAGTTTGTAATCGGGCTGTTTTGGGGGCGCCATTGACTTCCATAGTAGGAGAAAAATACTGCTCTGTTTCCCTCATTCTTCAGAATATCTTCCTTTGTGTTCAGAACAAACACATTCATACAGGTCTGGACCTACTTGAGGATGAGTAAATGATGACAGGATTTTCATTTTTGGGTGAACTGTGCCTTTAAGAGGTGAGTTATTTTAATGTGTGTGTGTACTGTCCCTTTAAGAGGTGAGAGTTATTTTCATTTTTGGATGAACTGTCCCTTTAAGAGGTGAGAGTAATTTCCATTTTTGGTTGAACTTTCCCTTTAAGAGGCGAGAGTCATTTTCGTTTTTGGGTGAACTGTCCCTTTAAGAGGTGAGAGTTATCTAAATTTTTGTGTGTACTGTCCCTTTAAGAGGTGAGAGTTATTTTCATTTTTAGGTGAACTGTCCCTTTAAGAGGCGAGAGTAATTTTCATTTTTGGGTGAATTGTCCCTTTAAGACGTGAGAGTAATTTTCATTTTTGGGTGAACTGTCCCTTTAAGAGGTGAGAGACATTTTCATTTTTGGGTGAACTGTCCCTTTAACAAACACAGTGACACTCAAAAACAACTTTTAAGTTACAAAACATTGCATTAAGGATTGGGAATAGAATTCCTTTTAAGGTAAGAGAATAAAGGTTCCCAAATATTGAAATTGTCCAATGTTTTCTTTTAAGCGATATCAGGTTCGTTCCAGGTGTAGACCATAGAATGTAAAAAACATGGACGTGACGCCACCCGTCGGTTTCTGAAGAGGAGCTCAAAATGGGCGGAGCCGGCCGTCGCCATCTTGGCAGCGCGTCACTCCCGGATAATCGAAAATGGGCAAAAAGGTGGGAGGTGGGTGGAGCTGGTTGCTAAAACCACGCCCACATAGCGTGAGGCAGCGACAATCCACCTGTCAAGTGGCCACGCCCTTAATTATGCAGAACTTTAAGGTTTAATATAATTTAAAACGGATGAGTAATACAAATCCCCCCACCCCCCCTCACAGTTTATTAGCTATATAGACCAAAACCACTTTTTGTTCCAGGCTGTAAACATACGTGTTTCTGCTGTAAAGTTGGCCATTTTAACATGGGGGGGGGGGGGGGGGGGGTGTCTATGAACTACAGTTTCAGTCACGTCTGTGTTAGCTTCAGGAGAGAGAGAGCCGCTTGCTGTAGAGTAGCCATAGTTTTTAATAATAGCCATAGTAATAATATCAGCTTCTTGGCTGTATCAAACAATACCTGAGCCATTTCTGTGGAGCACTGTTCGTTGTGCAGGGATAAACGATATTATCAGACCAATATGGGAATCGGCCAATAAGACTTTAAATGTAAATATGGGGCCCGATATGAAAAATGCCCCCGATATGGCTTACCGATAAGAGGAATACATTAACTCACATGTGCTCAGAGTGTGCAATATATACATATTTAATGCACTGTCATTTAATATTGTTTATTTAATTCTAACAAAAAAGCTAAGCTTAAGTTAAAAGCTAATCAAAATAAATTATGTATCGGATATCGGCAAAAAATCCAATATTGTGCACGCCTAAATATGTATAGTTAGGATGTCCTAATATAAAGAGCACTGGGTCTGGATTAAAGTTTACATTATTTTTAATGACAGAAAATATAACTATGAGCCAAGTCAGCCTCCTCTGATTGGCATTAATCAAGTCTAATTTATTTTTAATAAACAATATCACCACAGTACCAGTTATTTAAGTTCTTGATCTTACAGTAACACTGAAGCACAATGATAGCTCTGCAACCAGGACATCCCATAATAACTGACCAGTCTGGACTACAGTATTAGTCATGTGACTATCATTCACTCAGCGCTACAGTGTATAGAAAAGTATCATGATACATGTTTGTAACCTTAGTAAATGTTATGTTTATTAAAAACAGTAATGAAAGTGACACTGACAGCAAACAAACATAGCATTTATGATTGTTTACCAAGTCATATAAACCCGATTGAACCCATTCGTGTAAAGACACGCGGAAATATATCTCATTTATGGGTGATGCACGTGTGAGGAATATTAATAAAAATACGCTAAACAGAGATACTTACTTTTTCGTGGAAAATAGACTCCATGTTTGAAAGTGTGAATGACGGAGCAGCCGGAAACAACGACAACATATTTCAAATAAAAGTCTTCTAGTGTGTTCTTCCATGTTGGCAAACTAACGAAAAAGGCGCATTACCGCCACCGACTGATCTGGAGTGTGGACTATACATAGATTTGGAAGAAAAAAATACAAAAGTATTTTTTTTTTTTTTGGTATTTCAGGTATTTAAATAATATTTAATGTACTCCCTGACCGTTTCCTAGCAATACTTTTAAATAAATATTATCAACTAATTATTGCATTAATTGAAATCTCTCCCTTTCATATGCAAAGCATTCAAACTGTTTCTAATTCTACACGTTTGTCACACTTTCCCGGTTTTATAAAGACCATGTTTATTCTTAGTTTTGAAATAATTACATATTTCTTTAATTTCCAACATACTGCTTAATCTGAAATAGATGTCTTCCTTCAGACCCACACTATTCCATATATTTTGCCATTTATTGCATACTTCAAATAGCATCACTCATCACTTAAAGCTAACTTAAGTTCTGTTTGTGGATGATTTAATGCTTTCTTTGCAAGCAAGTCTACGTCCTCATGTCCATCCATACCCACATGTGCAGGTAACCATATCATTAACTGCCCTATTCTAAACAAACACTGTGATACTTCAAATACTAAGTCTTGCTTAACTTCAGATTCAGCACTTAGTAGACTAGTGAGTCACTACATATCCCACTGTACAGCGAGTATGACGTATGATCTGAGCATCTTTGTGCTATTTTTATTATAAAACACATGCACTTATACAATTCTTTTGGGGGTTGACACACCAGTAGCCTAATGTCTCAATATTTCCTTTTTTTGGCTATTCAAAATATTCCAATCTAAACTGTAAGTAAATGCACCTTTGTATATCACGTTCGTTAATCTATAACGAGCGATGGGCAAATTAACCTTCCATTAGGGTCATTCTTTGGAAATGTCAATTTTTCTCTCCCAGAGATATTACGTGAAAAACACTTTAGGGTTAAGATTTCTTTATATTTTTAAATCAAACAATATTAACACTTATTGAGCCATTAATGTGGCAATAATAATTTTTTTATGAATTATAAAGCACCACACATCGGCTCGCACCACAGCCATGTACAGAGAAAAAATGCTTTATTTTGAGGTCCAAAACATTTAAAATACAATAATAATGATTCATAACGATCAAATATATGATGCACATTGTATTTAATATTAAGCTTTTAGTTGCACTCACTGGTATGACCGGCTTTACTGTAAAAAATATAATACAAATGTCTTAAAATACATAATTTAGTGAGTATGCCATGACTGACAACATGTGGTTTAATATTTCGATAATGCCATTTTATAAAATGCATGTTTCATGAAAATTGTCAATGCTTGTCACTATAGCACCTTCCTTACGGGTAAATAAAGATAAAAACTGTCATTATGTAAAATCATACAATCAAAAGGTAATCTAATAATGTAAAAATAAATACATTTTAAGACATTGCCACACTAAAACTACATTTCTGTATAATCACACATTAACATATAAAATCCATCTTATTTGTTTTTACCACCACATATTAGTGTCTTTCCCTTTCAATATTTTAATATGACTGAATTTGTATCTAACGTGAATTTAATAAAAAACTTACTAATTATGACACTTCCATTGGTACAGAAGCTTGCCACTCGGTTTGATTTAACGGTTTATTTAAAGTGTTAAATGCACTGTAAGCATCTACTCATTGACTATACGCTTCTCTGTGATGATGCATCTCATGCTTTTTCATTTCATAACTGGCATTATTTCTAATGCATCGGTCCTTGCAACTACTAGATGTTATAGTTTGAGATTTGGGGATTGCAGGTAAGAGTAGTGATGTTCAGTTTAATGACAAGAAGCAGGGTTCTCTCCTTTTATCGTAAGACTGTGTGTTTTAGTGGAGACGGCAGAGGTCTCTGTGAAGGGAACGTCTCAGCTGCTCGAGCATCTCTCGCATCAGCAGCATCCTCACATCTGACCCTCGCCAGAGAAAAACAGAGCACAGCATCATTAGGAGAATTGGTTTGGGGGCGGCGCATCACGCATCCATCACTGGAGGGATCAAATCTGTGCCATCTGACGCTCAAGGCCTTATGGGTTTAGTTGAGATTGCTTCCCCCAGTGTTGCAGATTAAGCTGTGTGTGATGGTGTTGGGTCCGGCTGCACCAGTAAAGAACGGATGAGGCTGGTTTGGGCTGAGGATGTGAACACTGGGATATGTGCACCATGCAGCTGGAGACTGTGTTTGTGTTCATCTGCATCTGTCTGGTGGGTGCCGCTGGAAGATCGACCCACAAAAGACATCACAAAGCCTACAAGCAGAGCAGGTAATGATCCTGTTGTGAACGTGGCCTGTCCAGTGCAAAGGAATGAAATCAGCGTTGTATACTTTCAGTGTTTGCCTGCATTAAGTTGGAAAACAATAGATTGTCATTCACTGGATCTTTAAGGACTTAAGGTGTGATGCTCGTTTATAGATTATTTGCTGGTTAACACTTTAGACACTTAACCTGAAGACCCCCCACACACACTTTATTTTATTTTCTTGTAAAGCGTGCTCCGTTTGTCAGGATTTTTAGATATATTTCATGGGGATTTAATTGATTGAAGGAGGTGTTACTGGGTTATAATAGCATGGAATGCTAATTTCATAAAGTCAGTGTTGTTATCTGTTGATTTGATGGTCCATGCAGGGAAACGTAATAACACACACACACACACACACACACACAGACACACACACACACACACACACAGTCTG
>QVTF01019580.1:0-85608 GCA_003573665.1 Oxygymnocypris stewartii | reverse complement strand
CCTCCTAGAGATTTAATGACATCAACATAATATTTAGGTCAGTCTAATCTAAAGGCCTTTGTGATGTTATATTGCGAAGAGCTTGAGTTTTCGCTAATGGGCGTGTCCATGGCGGCGTGACAAAATTCGATGTCTCGCCATGGGAATAGAAGCTGTTGTTACTCAGCCATAAAATGTCCAATCTGCCCCAAACTTCACATATTTTGTAAGAGTCCTGCCCGGAAGACATTTAAAGGCCAATATTCAGATGTAACCATTGCGCCATCTGTTGACAACAGGATGTGTCAGGCTTTACACTAACTCAAACATACTATGTTCAATCTGCACCAAACTTCATATGTTCGATAAAGGTGCTAGCCTGAAGACATCTATATGTTAATGTTCAGTTATGGACATAGCGCCACCAACTGGAAGCAGGTTTGGCACATTTGAATGACCTTAACATATCCCTCTATATTTGCAATTTTAAATACATATTGCTCACCGTTCCCTGTCTTTCTGAAGCCACCGGTTGGCGGTGAGCCGGGTGCGAGGTCCCTTCCATCGCTGCTTGCAGCTTTAATTATTATTATTATTCTTCTTCCTCTCCAAACTTAATCGCATTTTAGAGGGCCTAAACATGCTCGAAAAGTCAGGAAACTTTGCACACGCGTCAGAACTGGTGAAAATTTACGTCTGATATGGGTTTCAGAAGTAGGTGTGGCAAAATGGCTCGACAGCGCCACCTATAAATATTCAGCGGAGTGCGCCTCGAGCTACGTTTCACGTACATGTACGAAAATCGGTACACTTATGTAACTTAACAATACCTACAAAAAAGTCTACAGGTACGAAATCAGAAACCCAACAGGAAGTCGGCTATTTTGAATTTTCTCGTCATATTTTGTGTCATTTTTGCCATTTTCAGGTGTCATACTTTAACGAACTCCTCCCAGAGATTTATTCAGATGAACACCAAAATTGGTCAGTGTAATCTAAAGCCCTTTGCGACGTTAAATTGCGAAGATCTAGAGTTTTCATCGGAGGGCGTGTCCGTGGCGTCCTGTCAAATTTTGATGTTTCGCCATGAAACAGGAAGTTGTTATATCTCAGGCATGCTATGTCCGATCTACACCAAACTTCACACATTTGATAAGAATCCTGACCTGAAGAGATCTAATTCACCATATTCAGTTATAGTCATAGCGCCACCTGCTGGCAACAGGAAGTGACATGTTTTACTCTGTAACTAACTCCTCCTAGAGATTTAATGACATAAACAGAATATTTAGGTCAGTCTAACCTAAAGGCCTTTGTGATGTTAAATTGCGAAGATCTAGAGTTTTCGTTAAAGGGCGTGTCCATGGCGGCATCACAAATTTCGATGTCTCGCCATGGGAATAAAAGTTGTTGTAACTCAGCCATACAATGTCCGATCTGCCCCAGACTTCACACGTTCGATAAGAATCCAGGCCTGAACACATCTAAATATGAATATTTAATTATAATTAGAGCGCCACCTGCTGGCAACAGGAAATTACTTATTTTACACTATCTTAAACATGCAATGTCCAATCTTTACCAAACGTCACATATTTGGTAAGAGTCCTGGCCTGAAAACACCTAAAGGCCAAAAATCAGATATAATCATAGCGCCACCTGCTGACAACAGGATATATCATGCTTTACACTAACTCAAACATACCATGTTCAATCTGCACCAAACTTCATATGTTTGATAAAATTATTGGTCTGAAGACATCTACATGCCAATGTTTAGTTATAGACATAGCGCCACCTGGTGGCTACAGGAAATAACTTGTTTTACACCAACTTAAACATGCATTGTCCAATCTGCACCAAACTTCACATATTTGGTAAGATTCCTGGCCTGAAGACATCTAAAGGCCAAAAATCAGATATAATCATAGCGCCACCTGCTGACAACAGGATATATCATGCTTTACACCAACTCAAACATACCATGTTCAATCTGCACCAAACTTCATATGTTTGATAAAAGTGCTAGACTGAAGACATCTACATGTTAATGTTCAGTTATGGACATAGCGCCACCAGCTGGCAGCAGGTTTGACACATATAAATGACTATGACACGTTCCTCTATATTTACCTTTTTAAATGCATATTGCTCACCGTTCCCTGTCTTTCTGAAGCCACAGGTTGGCGGTGCTGGGTGCGAGGTCCCTTCCATCGCTGCTTGCAGCTTTAATTCTTATTATTCTTCTTCTTCTCCAAACTTAATCGCATTTTAGAGGGCCTAAACATGCTCGAAAAGTCAGGAAACTTTGCACACGCATCAGAACAGATGAAAATTTACATCTGATATGGGTTTCAGAAGTAGGTGTGGCAAAATGGCTCGACAGCGCCACCTATAAATATTCAGCGGAGTGCGCCTCGAGCTACGTTTCACGTACATGTACAAAAATCGGTACACTTATGTAACTTAACAATACCTACAAAAAAGTCTCCTGGTACGAAATCAGAAACCCAACAGGAAGTCGGCTGTTTTGAATTTTCTCGTCATATTTTGTGTCATTTTTACCATTTTCAGGTGTCATACTTTAACGAACTCCTCCCAGAGATTTATTCAGATGAACACCAAAATTGGTCATTGTAATCTAAAGCCCTTTGTGACGTTAAATTGCGAAGATCTAGAGTTTTCATCGAAGGGCGTGTCCGTGGCGTCCTGTCAAATTTTGATGTTTCGCCATAAAACAGGAAGTTGTTATATCTCAGGCATGCTATGTCCGATCTGCACCAAACTTCACATGTTTGATAAGACTCCTGATATGAAGAGATCTACATGACCATATTCAGTTATAGTTATATCGCCACCTGCTGGCAACAGGAAGTGACATGTTTTACTCTGTATCTAACTGCTCCTAGAGATTTAATGACATCAACATAATATTTAGGTCAGTCTAACCTAAAGGCCTTTGTGATGTTAAATTGCGAAGATCTAGAGTTTTCGTTAAAGGGCGTGTCCTTGGCGGCATCACAGATTTCGATGTCTCGCCATGTCAATAAAAGTTGTTGTAACTCAGCCATACAATGTTCGATCTGCCCCAGACTTCACATGTTCGATAAGAATCCAGGCCTGAACACATCTAAATACGAATATTTCATTATAATCAGAGCGCCACCTGCTGGCAACAGGAAATGACTTGTTTTACACTAACTTAAACATGCAATGTCCAATCTTTACCAAACTTCACATGTTTTACAAGACTCCTGACCTGAAAAGATCTAAGTGACAGTATTCATATAAATTCATAGCGCCACCTGCTGGCAACAGGAAATGACTTGTTTTACACTAACTTAAACATGCAATGTCCAATCTGCACCAAACTTCACACGTTTGATAAGAGCCATGCCCTGAAGACATCTACGTGCCATTTTTTTTGTTATAGACATAGCGCCACCTGCTGGCAACAGGAAATTACTTGTTTTACACTAACTTAAACATGCAATGTCCAATCTGCACCAAACTTCATATGTTTTTTAAAAGTACTGGATGAAGACATCTACATGCCAATGTTCATTTAAATATATAGCGCCACCTGCTGTTAACAGGAAATTTCTTGTTTTACAATAACTTAAGCATGCAATGTCGAATCTGCCCCAAACTTCACAGGTTTTATAAGAGCCATGGCCTGAAGACATCATGCCAATGTTTAGTTAAAGACATAGCGCCACCTGCTGGCAACAGGAAGTGATATGTTTTACTCTGTAACTAACTCCTCCTAGAGATTTAATAACATCAACATAATGTATAGGTCAGTCTAATCTAAAGGCCTTTGTGATGTTGAATTGCAAAGAGCTTGAGTTTTCGCTAATGGGCGTGTCTATGGCGGCGTGACAAAATTCGATGTCTCGCCATGGGAATAGAAGCTGTCGTTACTCAGCCATAAAATGTCCGATCTGTCCCAAACTTCACACGTTTGATAAGAGCCATGGCCTGAAGACATCTACGTGACAAAGTTTAGTTATAGACATAGCGCCACCTGCTGGCAACAGGAAATTACTTGTTTAACACTAACTTTAACATGCAATGTCCAATCTGCACCAAACTTCATATGTTTTTTAAAAGTACCGGATGAAGACATCTACATGCCAATGTTCAGTTATGGACGTTGCGCCACCAGCTGGCAGCAGGTTTGGTACATATAAATGACTTTGACATATTCCTCTATATTTACCTTTTTAAATGCATATTGCTCACTGTTCCCTGTCTTTCTGAAGCCACCGGTCGGCGGTGAGCCGGGCGAGGTCCCTTCCATCGCTGCTTGCAGCTTTAATTATTATTATTCTTTTTCTTCTCCAAACTTAATCGCATTTTAGAGGTCCTAAACATGCTCAAAGTCAGGAAACTTTGCACACGCATCAGAACTGGTGAAAATTTACGTCTGATATGGGTTTCAGGAGTAGGTGTGGCAAAATGGCTCGACAGCGCCACCTATAAATATTCAGCGGAGTGCGCCTCGAGCTACGTTTCACGTACATGTACGAAAATCGGTACACTCATGTAACTTAACAATACCTACAAAAAAGTCTCTGGGTACGAAATCAGAAACCAAACAGGAAGTCGGCTATTTTGAATTTTCTCGTCATATTTTGTATCATTTTTGCCATTTTCAGGTGTCATACTTTAACGAACTCCTCCCAGAGATTTATTCAGATGAACACCAAAATTGGTCATTGTAATCTAAAGCCCTTTGTGACGTTAAATTGCGAAGATCTAGAGTTTTCATCGGAGGGCGTGTCTGTGGCGTCCTGTCAAATTTTGATGTTTCGCCATGAAACAGGAAGTTGTTATATCTCAGGCATGCTATGTCCGATCTACACCAAACTTCACATGTTTGATAAGAATCCTGACCTGAAGAGATCTAAGTGACCATATTCAGTTATAGTCATAGCGCCACCTGCTGGCAACAGGAAGTGACATGTTTTACTCTGTAACTAACTCCTCCTAGAGATTTAATGACATCAACATAATATCTAGGTCAGTTTAATCTAAAGGCCTTTGTGATGTTAATTTGCGAAGAGTTTGAGCTTGAGCTAATGGGCGTGTCCATGGCGTCGTGACAAAATTCAATGTCTCGCCATGGGAATAGAAGCTGTTGTTACTCAGCCATAAAATGTCCAATCTTCCCCAAACTTCACACGTTTGATAAGAGCCATGGCCTGAAGACATCTACGTGCCAATGTTTAGTTATAGACATAGCGCCACCTGCTGGCTACAGGAAATTACTTGTTTTACACTAACTCAAGCATGCAATGTCCAATCTGCACCAAACTACACACGTTTGATAAGAGCCATGGCCTGAAGACATCTAAGTGCCAATGTTTAGTTAAAGACATAGCGCCACCTGCTGACAACAGGATATGTCATGCTTTGCACTAACTCAGCCATAAAATATCCGATCTGCCCCAAACTTCACAGGTTTGATAAGAGCCATGGCCTGAAGACATCTACGTGCCAATGTTTAGTTATAGACATAGCGCCACCTGCTGGCTACAGGAAATGACTTGTTTTACACCAAATTCAACATGCAATGTTCAATCTGCACCAAACTTCATATGTTTTTTTAAATTACTGGTCTGAAGACATATACCAAATTTTCAGTTCAGTTAGATATATAGTGCCACCTGCTGGCCACAGGAAATTCATTGTTTTACAGTAAATCAAACATGCATTGTCCAATCCGCACCAAACGTTACATATTTGGTAAGATTCCAGGCCTGAAGACATCTAAAGGCCAATATTCAGATGTAACCATACCGCCACCTGTTGACAACAGGATGTGTCAGGCTTTACACTAACTCAAACATACTATGTTCAATCTGCACCAAACTTCACAGGTTTGTTAAGAGCCATGGCCTGAAGACATCTACGTGCCAATGTTTAGTTATAGACATAGCGCCACCTGCTGGCTCCAGGAAATTACTTGTTTTACACTAGCTTAAACATGCAATGTTCAATCTGCACAAAACTTACCATGTTTTAAAAAAGTGCTAGCCTGAAGACATCTAAAGCCCAATATTCAGATGTAATCATAGCGCCACCTGTTGACAACAGGATGTGTCAGGCTTTACACTAACTCAAACATACTATATTCAATCTGCACCAAACTTCATATGTTTGATAAAAGTGCTAGACTGAAGACATCTACATGTTAATGTTCAGTTATGGACATAGTGCCACCAGCTGGCAGCAG
The DNA here is from genome assembly GCA_003573665.1 of Oxygymnocypris stewartii. Taxonomy (NCBI): domain Eukaryota; kingdom Metazoa; phylum Chordata; class Actinopteri; order Cypriniformes; family Cyprinidae; genus Oxygymnocypris; species Oxygymnocypris stewartii. The sequence goes on along the minus strand of QVTF01019580.1, from coordinate 79,388 downwards.
GTTTGACACATATAAATGACTATGACACGTTCCTCTATATTTACCTTTTTAAATGCATATTGCTCACCGTTCCCTGTCTTTCTGAAGCCACTGGTTGGCGGTGCTGGGTGCGAGGTCCCTTCCATCGCTGCTTGCAGCTTTAATTAGGGACCGAGCACCGATGGTGCGAGGACCCTATTGAATCTGCTCCGTTTATTATTCTTATTATTCTTCTTCTTCTTCTTCTTCTTCTTCTTCTTCTTCTTCTTCTTCTTCTTCTCCAAACTTAATCGCATTTTAGAGGGCCTAAACATGCTCGAAAAGTCAGGAAACTTTGCACACGTGTCAGAACTGGTGAAAATTTACGTCTGATATGGGTTTCAGAAGTAGGTGTGGCAAAATGGCTCGACAGCGCCACCTATAAATATTCAGCGGAGTGCGCCTCGAGCTACGTTTCACGTACATGTACGAAAATCGGTACACTTATGTAACTTAACAATACCTACAAAAAAGTCTCCAGGTACGAAATCAGAAACCCAACAGGAAGTCGGCTATTTTGAATTTTCTCATCATATTTTGTGTCATTTTTGCCATTTTCAGGTGTCATACTTTAACGAACTCCTCCCAGAGATTTATTCAGATGAACACCAAAATTGGTCAGTGTAATCTAAAGCCCTTTGTGACGTTAAATTGCGAAGATCTAGAGTTTTCACCGGAGGGCGTGTCCGTGGCGTCCTGTCAAATTTTGATGTTTCGCCATGAAACAGGAAGTTGTTATATCTCAGGCATGCTATGTCCGATCTACACCAAACTTCACACGTTTGATAAGAATCCTGACCTGAAGAGATCTAAGTGACCATATTCAGTTATAGTCATAGCGCCACCTGCTGGCAACAGGAAGTGACATGTTTTACTCTGTAACTAACTCCTCCTAGAGATTTAATGACATAAACATAATATTTAGGTCAGTCTAACCTAAAGGCCTTTGTGATGTTAAATTGCGAAGATCTAGACTTTTCGTTAAAGGGCGTGTCCATGGCGGCATCACAAATTTCGATGTCTCACCATGGGAATAAAAGTTGTTGTAACTCAGGCCATACAATGTCCGATCTGCCCCAGACTTCACACGTTTGATAAGAATCCAGGCCTGAACACATCTAAATATGAATATTTCATTATAATTAGAGCGCCACCTGCTGGCAACAGGAAATGACTTCTTTTAGACTATCTTAAACATGCAATGTCCAATCTGCACCAAACTTGACATATTTGGTAAGATTCCTGGCCTGAAAACACTTAAAGGCCAAAAATCAGATATAATCATAGCGCCACCTGCTGACAACAGGATATGCCATGCTTCACACTAACTCAAACATACCATGTTCAATCTGCACCAAAATTAATATGTTTGATAAAATTATTGGTCTGAAGACATCTACATGCCAATGTTTAGTTATAGACATAGCGCCACCTGATGGCTACAGGAAATTACTTGTTTTACACCAACTTAAACATGCATTGTCCAATCTGCACCAAACTTCACATATTTGGTAAGATTCCTGGCCTTAAGACATCTAAAGGCCAATATTCATATGTAATCATAGCGCCACCTGTTGACAACAGGATGTGTCAGGCTTTACACTAACTCAAACATACTATGTTCAATCTGCACCAAACTTCATATGTTTGATAAAAGTGCTAGACTGAAGACATCTACTTGTTAATGTTCAATTATGGACATAGCGCCACCAGCTGGCAGCAGGTTTGACACATATAAATGACTATGACACGTTCCTCTATATTTACCTTTTTAAATGCATATTGCTCACCGTTCCCTGTCTTTCTGAAGCCACCGGTTGGCGGTGCTGGGTGCGAGGTCCCTTCCATCGCTGCTTGCAGCTTTAATTCTTATTATTCTTCTTCTTCTTCTCCAAACTTAATCGCATTTTAGAGGGCCTAAACATGCTCGAAAAGTCAGGAAACTTTGCACACACATCAGAACTGGTGAAAATTTACGTCTTATATGGGTTTCAGAAGTAGGTGTGGCAAAATGGCTCGACAGCGCCACCTATACTCATTCATCGGAGAGCCCTCGGGCTACGTTTCACGTACATGTACGAAAATCGGTGCACTCATGTAACATAACAATACCTACAAAAAGTATCTTGGAACGAAATCTGAAACCCAACAGCAAGTCGGTTATTTTGAATTTTCTCGTCATATTTAGTGACATTTTTGCCATTTGCAGGTGTCATACTTTAACGAACTCCTCCAAGAGCTTACGTCAGATTTACACCAAAATTGGTAATTGTAATCTAAAGCCCTTTGTGACGTTAAATTGCGAAGATCTAGCGTTTTCTTGGGAGGGTTTGTCCGTGACGTCCTGTCAGATTTCGATGATTCGCCATGAAACAGGAAGTTGTTATAACTCAGGCATATAATGTCCGATCTGCACCAAACTGGACATGTTTTATAAGACTGCTGACCTGAAGAGATCTAAGTGACTATATTCATATAAATTCATAGCGCCACCTGCTGGCAACAGGAAGTGATATGTTTTACTCTGCAACTAACTCCTCCTAGAGATTTAATGACATCAACATAATATTTAGGTCAGTCTAATCTAAAGGCCTTTGTGATGTTAAATTGCGAAGAGCTTGAGTTTTCGCTAATGGGTGTGTCCATGGCGGCATCACAAATTTCAATGTCTTGCCATGGGAATAAAAGTTGTTGCAACTCAGCCATACAATGTCCGATCTGCCCCAGACTTTCCACTTTCGATAAGAATCCAGGCCTGAACATATCTAAATCATAATCAGAGCGCCACCTGCTGGAAACAGGAAATTACTTATTTTACACTGACATAAACATGCAATGTCCAATCTGCACCAAACTTCACATATTTGGTAAGAGTCCTGGCCTGAAAACATCTAAAGGACAAAATTCAGATGTAATTATAGCGCCACCTGTTGACAACAGGATATGTCAGGCTTTACACTAACTCAAACATACCACGTTCAATCTGCACCAAACTTTACATGTTTGATAAAAGTATTGGTCTGAAAATATCTAAATGTCAATGTTAATTTAAAGACATAGCGCCACCTGCTGGCAACAGGAAATGACTTGTTTTATACTAACTTAAGCATTCAATGTTCAAATCTGCACCAAACTTCACGTATTTGGTAAGAGTCCTGGCCTGAAGACATCTAAAGGCCAATATTCTGATGTAATTATAGCGCCACCTGTTGAAAACATATGTCAGGCTTTACACTAACTCAAACATACTATGTTCAATCTGCACCAAACTTCATATGTTTGATAAAAGTGTTAGCCTGAAGACATCTACATGTTAATGTTCAGTTATGGACATAGCGCCACCAACTGGAAGCAGGTTTGGCACATTTAAATGACTTTAACATATCCCTCTATATTTGCATTTTTAAATGCATATTGCTCACCGTTCCCTGTCTTTCTGAAGCCACCGGTTGGCGGTGAGCTGGGTGCGAGGTCCCTTCCATCACTGCTTGCAGCTTTAATTCTGAACTGTTATTCATAATTAATGTACATATTTTTGCTCTCTTTCTTACTCTCTCTTGTTCATCATGGCATATTTTCAAAACTCAGAATAAAATTGATCAGTTATTTAAAAAATCTGCTAATACTAACAGGTAACTTGTACTCAAAGCTCTCAATGTTGAACTTGAAGTAGCTGCCAGGCAGGCTAAAGTCCTTCAACGGTCCAACTTTTTAAATTTTCTGTTTTCTTTGTTTCAGCTAAAAAGGAAGACCAATGGAAGGCCTGTCAAACTCTTGTCTTGTTTGTGGAGAGGGATGAATTTGGCCATCTTGTGTGTTTATGAAGAAGAACAAAATCTGCAAAGGCAAACATTTCCAATGGTACATCTGTGTTGGTCCTAACCCTTTGACTGAACTTTACAGCAGTTACATTTTTCACAGCATGTGATGTTTCTTAAATATTGGCTTACATATCCCACAGCCCCGTCAGGAAGAACCTCCAGCAAAGTGTTACGCCTAAGTAGTAATAATTCATAACATTTCAGCAAATTCATATGATATTGTACAAGCGTACTCGTACAAAGTTCTAGGACTTTTACTCCTGCTGTCATTGGCCATTACCTTAACTCTCATGCAGATTGAGTCTTTATTTCATAACATTTATACCAAGTCCATTATATTCTTTATTAACCTTTACAAATTGGCGCCATCTCTTCCCGTTGTAAGATGATATCAGTCCACACCTCACATTCTGCCTTTCTGCCCATATTGATTTGTATCGAACACATCTGTCTAAGAAGCAAGAGTCTGGAAATGCTTGTTAAAGTTAGTTCATGCATTCATGACCTCTAGACTGGACTATTGTAATGCACTGCTAGGTGGTTGCTTCAATAAACAAGCTACAGATAATACAAAATGCTGCGGCAACGCACTGAACGAATGAGAGTCGTGCATCACAGCAGTCTAGGTCTGCATTGCTGCAGCTGTCCCGACCATTCTTACACCGCTGGATTAATTTCCCGAATACAACGCGGTAACGGTCTGTAACTCTGGTGCAATTTGAACTGGAGCGGGCGGTCTAACATTATCCCGTTCCCGACGTCCTTTCAGAACAGTAGCCTATATCTGCGCTTTATTATTATCGAGCACCGGTACAGTCTGCACTCTGATCGTTATGCGCTGTCCTTGAAGTACGTTCAACTCGTCTTTCCTTTTTTCTTTTTTTTTTGTATTATGCTTATCCTATCATTTTAAATGACAGACGGTGTCAAATTTATTTATTTTTCTCTGCTGCGCTTTTCACTGTGTTAACAGCAAGATGTTAAATGAATTTAGTATTTTGACTAGACTAATAAAATGGGCTAAACCTACATTTTTTTCCTATTGTGTTGTAGGCTGAATGTTGGCATAAACTAATTGTCATGGCCAATTTAGTGTAACAAAAATTGTTGTATACAATTTTTATATAACTTTTTTTTCTCTCTGTGACACTTTTTTCCGTGTTGGGAGCAAAATGTTTTTGACATTTTTCTGTCAATAAATTCAAGACTCTTGACAAGACGAATAAAATAAATACAATTTTGTGTAGACTAAACTTGTATTTGTTAGTATATCTCTCTGTCTTTCATCAGAAATGTGAACAAACAGTGAATATATCGCGGGAGCGGGTGGGTGCAGAATAAAACCTCAAATAGGGCCTAGTCCGAAACACAGAATATGTAGAGAGGTGTTACTGTTATTTATTTATAGCCTATATATATATATATATTTTACATTACTTAACATGCGATATTAGTGAATATATTGTATTGTAGTTTTATCTCTTTCCCCTCTGGTTGAGAACCTGACCTAAATCGCGATCGACCGCTTGGGCATCTCTGATCTAAGTGATAATGTTTATATATAAAAAAAAAACATTAAAACAATCATTTCTCATTTATTTGGTTCCACAGTATTTGCTGATTTTTATTTAACCAGTGTGATTTTCTTCTCCATTATTTTACATCAAGGTGTATGCCATCCCTGCAAACTTTCTTATTCATTTTTTGCTAATAAAAACGTTCTTCGTTTCATAATTGTTTGTTCCTCGTTCTTAACTGATTTTTAGTTTTGTATATTTAAACTTCGTGTACGTTATTTGTAATTTTATATTAGGGATATAGCATGGTGTAGGCCTATTTTTAATCGTTTTGTTAATAAAAGTTTGATGTTCTAAGTTGTATTTTGTTATTGCAAATTTAATTTCTTCAAAGTGAAGGTAAAATGCGCACGGTGCTTTTATGAGCGATTTAATTAAGCAAAGGAAAGTTAGGGAAAGAGGGAAAACTAAAAACAATCAACTTGCCGAATTGCCGCTGATATAAAAGTCAAAGTAAGACACAGCGCTTACAGGCTATTTAAAACCAAACAAAAGCGAAGAAAAGAGGGAAAACTCAAACGACCCCACCACCACCACCACAGTGATACCGGTATAACCGGTGTGTTAACACGTCGATTAACCGGTGGGAACATTTCAACACCGTCACAACCCAAGCGCCTGCTTACATAACTAATCTACTATCATGCTACAATCCAACCCGCTCCCTAAGGTCGCAAAACTCTGGACTCTTGGTAGTACCTGGATAGCAAAGCCCACTAAAGGAGGTAGAACTTTTTCATATTTGGGTCCCAAACTCTGGATTAGCCTTCTTGATTTTGTTCGGGGTTCAGACACACTTTCTCGGTTTAAATCTAGATTAAAGACATCTCTTTAGCCAAGCATTCATATAATGCATCTCATAATATTGTACTGCAGTTATATCTTACCAAATGCACATTATTATGCTTTAGCTGTCAGGTACCGGTAACAGATGAGAGCGAGGACCCAATTGCAGGAGGAAAAAATGATTTATTTACACAAAAATAAACAAACAAACAAACAAAAACTACCCCATAGGGGGGAAAAACAGACTGGCTGGACTGGACAAGGCAGGACGTACGAGGTTTAACCAACATATGGCAACGAACCCACCCGGAACTGCAAACACAAGGAGATTATAAACGGAGCAAATGAGGAGGGTAACAAGGGAAAGCAGCTGTGGAAAATTAATCAATAAACAGGTAATAAGATGGGTGGGGTCAAGAAAAATTGACATGAGAGCACATGGCACACAGAAAACTAGGACAGAAGCCACATGCTCACACAAAACAAAAACACAAGCACACGGCCAGCCAACAATTCACCAGCCATGTGCAAAACAAGACACCAACTCGCAGCTAATGAGAAAACTCATAAGCCACGTGTTCACACAAGACATGACAACAGGAAAGCACGCAGCCAATGAAATACACAAGCTGTGTGCCACACAGCACAAGATATAACATGAATGCACGCAGCCGATAGAAACACGAACTGCGTGCAACACAACAAAACACACGTGGACAGGAGAGCGCACAGTCGAGCGAACTCGAGACCGCGCACTCACACAATGGAGCGTGAGTGTCCGAACCCCGACAAGAAACTGAAACTCAAGACATGAGTGCCGGGATCCGAACACCACGCTCCAACACGAAACAAGGTACGCAGACGAGAGAGCGCACGGCTCGAGCACAATCGAAGCTGCGTGCGCTCACATGAAAACAGGACATGACGGGAGTATCAGGGCTCTGTCACAAAACCATTAATAACCCTAGACCGAAGTGACAGAACCCTGACATTTGCTTGGTTTGAAAAAATAATTTTTGCTTGGATGGAGCAACTGCTACTCTAATTATCTCGCTATTTGTTTCTCTGTTTCTGCCACGGGACAAGCTTCAGTCTGGATCCAACCCTTAAATGATCTGAGATGGCCAAACACCTGAAAAGAGATGATGTGTGTATATATATATATATATATATATATTAGAGGTGGGCATAGATTAATTTTTTTAATCTAGATTAATCTAGATTAATTTTGGAATTAATCTAGATTAATCTAGATTAAAATGGCTCATTTGAATTCTGCCGAAGGCATTCAGAATATGTGTGCTACCCAAATAATGACTAAAAGTAAGTCTTTGAGAACGGGTTTCTCAAGCCAGGTGGCGCATTAGACCAGGGGCTCATCTCCTGTTTCCAAAATGCATCACAAACTTTAATCTCGTCCCGTCTCAATCCCACGAAAAAACTGGAGGAAAATCCCGTTCCACTCCCGGAAGAATGACTCCCATTCCCTCCCACTCCCGTGTTGTTTTTTTTTTGTTGTTTTTTGCCGATAACTGTCAATTACAGTAAAAATATAGTACAGATCACAGCGTGCCCACCTTATTAGTTGAATAAAAATCCTAAATGTCGTTTTTTGTTATTATATTGAACTGAAAGCCATTTTATGCACAGTGTTGCACAGATTAAATTTCATGTAAATCATCCATGCTAGCACACACGTCTTCTATTTTTATTTTTTAGACATTTCACTCTATAGATATATTTTTCAAAGACGGAGTTTCTAGCTCAAGTTCACATGAGACCTAAAGCGCATCCTGTTTGCTTAAAAGCGCAACGTTTCGTTGTTATTCTGAGTGCACACAAATAAACGTAGAGTCTTTACAGATTCGAAAGATGTATTAGGCAACTTTTATCTGTATGACCAAGAATGACGGAGATTTTAAGAGCAAGTGATCGCACCGGAGCCTGTCCTGCAGCAAACGCGCATCCACACAAACACTTCAATAGCGCACATTTCTCTAGGTTAACATCATATTGAGCGGCCATGTAAAGTTGCTACTACATACATCTTTCAGATGAAAAGCCATATTTGAGGTTGATGAATGATAGATGAGCGTTTGGATGTCCTGCCCGATTGTATTACCACATAGACCAGCCGTTAACAATCTGTCCATCACGGACTGCGAGCCTCTAGTTCGAAGACTCGTTCTCGCCCCCTACAGTGCAATTCGGCTAGGTATACATCCGCGCTAAAATATCAGGGTGAAAGTCATCATAGCTTGCGTAGTATAGACCCAGCTCCCAACCCAACTTGAGAATAGATTAACGGCGATATTTTTTTTATCGCCGATAAGAGTCTCGCGTTAACGCAGCACGTTAACGCCGATAACGGCCCACCACTAATATATATATATATATATATATATATATATATATATATATATATATATATATATATATACCAGTGGCGGCTGCTGGTCTTTCAAAGAGGGGAAGCTCATTTTTGGCCAACATCATAAAAATTTACCATTTATTTATAACTAAATTCTGCCCAACATTCCTTTTCAAGAAAATTTTCTAGCCTACTGTATGTATGAATGAATGAATGAATGAACAAACGATCTAAAAAAAGATATTAAACTCGAAATATGGGAATTAGGTTGAACTGAAACAAGGAATCTGGGTGAAATGTATGATGAAAATTGGCTAGCAATTTCACCAAGCAAATACCAAGAAATAGGTTGCAGCAGTTTGTCTTTCGACTACACTTCCGCGATGGGACTGAGCTCGAATAGCTTCAGTGTCAGTGACTTTTATAGTACAAAATCGCTGTCAATCAAAAGGAGATGCAGTCTTTCGACAGACCCTCCAATCATCACGCAGACGCTCGGAGTCCGGGCCAGCCCACTCCTCCATTCATCCCAGAGACGCTGAGCGTCCGTGGGCGGGACATAATCGCAGCATTATCCAATGACCGTCTTGTTTCTAAGCACTGAAAAAAACTGTTTAAAGCAGCCCCATTGAAGTCAATGGACGCTGGGCTTCAACAGAGTAATGCACTGTACGCTATGGGAATGAATGAGAAGGAAATCGAGTCAGCCGACCTAAGTAGCTGATTCTGAACGAAATTGTTTTCGTTCGAGATTAACGTGTTTAACGCATTTTTAGTCAATAAAATGTTAACATAATAGTACATATATTTGACCATTCATTTTTTGACAATTATAGGGGAAGCTGAGCTTCCCTTGCAGTCTTAAAGAAATCGCGTCTGATATATACATACTGTAGTTCGGCTAGGTGTGACTAAACAGTAAGTGAGAGCAGTTAAGAAAAAAAAAACACATTGCAGCCTGCTGAGACGATGACCCACCAGGCCAGAGGAGATGCTCAGCTACACACTGAAGGCTGGAGGAGATGGTCAGCTACACACTGAAGGATGAAGGAGATGCTCAGCTACACACTGAAAGCCGGAGGAGATGTTCAGCTACACACTGAAGGCTGGAGGAGATGCTCAGCTACACACTGAAGGTCGGAGAAGATGGTCAGCTACACACTGAAGGCCGGAGGAGATGCTCAGCTACACACTGAAGGCCGGAGAAGATGGTCAGCTACACACTGAAGGCCGGAGGAGATGCTCAGCTACACACTGAAGGCCGGAGAAGATGGTCAGCTACACACTGAAGGCCGGAGGAGATGCTCAGCTACACACTGAAGGCCGGAGGAGATGCTCAGCTAAACACTTAAGGCCGGAGGAGATGCTCAGCTACACACTGAAGGATGAAGGAGATGCTCAGCTACACACTGAAGGCAGGAGGAGATGCACAGCTACACACTGAAGGCTGGAGGAGATGCTCAGCTACACACTGAAGGCTGGAGGAGATGCTCAGCTACACACTGAAGACTGGAGGAGATTCCCAGCTACGGCTGGAGGAGATGCTCAGCTACACACTGAAGGCTGGAGGAGATGCTCAGCTACACACTGAAGGCTGGAGGAGATGCTCAGCTACACACTGAAGGCTGGAGGAGATGGTCAGCTTCACACTGAAGGCCGGAGGAGATATGATAGTAGTGAGTTGTTTACTATTTAGTAGTAAACAAACTTAGTTTTGTCCCAATGACACATTAGACGCAATGCAGTATGCACTCTACCGCCATACTGTAATTTCAGAAGGGTAGTATCATCCCAAATAAAGCACTAACATTATTATTATTGTTGTTGTTGTTGTTGTGAAGTAAATAATAAAGAGTAAAAGCCACATTTTTGAAAAATGATATTTTATTTATGTTTATATGCATGCTACATCCTCTGTAGAGGATAAAATTACTTTAAAAAGTTATTTATTTATTAAAAAAGGACTACATTTTTTATCTACAGAGGATGTAGCATGCAAATAAACATATAAATAAAATATCATTTATACACACTCTAAAAATGCTGGATAAATATAACCCAGCATGGGTAAAATATGGACGAACCCAGCGATTGGGTTGTTTTGGCCCAGTGGTTGGGTTACTGCCCAGAAGGTTGGGTCAAACATTTAACCCAACCGTTGGTTGAAAACAACCCAGCATGTGTTCGGTCCAATATTTACCCAGCACTGGTTTGTATTTAACCTAGCATGTTTTAGAGAGCATGAATATACATGAAAAGGCAAAAACAGTGGGATTTTTGTTTTAATCACAAATCAATTTTTATTTTTTATACCATACTTTATATAAAGAGTATTCTCAACTATGCTATGAAATATATAACATAAATATTTGCCATACCATTTTTCTTCATCCAAAATGTGTGTAAAATGGACAAACAGGATTTCTCATTATAAAGAATGTATCTATAAACTGATTGAACTGGAATATATGAATCATAGCAGTATTGAAATATAATTTTCCTGCGGTTGATAAAGGTTTGAAACCGTTTCTTGCCAAACTTGCAAATTATATTAATTGTAAATATACATTTTTGGATTGAAAAGTATTCTAACTGATTGTTGTCACACAGTGTTTCTACTGTTTTCTGTGCCAGTGTTGTTGAGAATGGTAGCGCTGTATCATCTGCCTTTAATTTAAATCACTCTGGAATCTGTGGTTTGTATAGGAGAGCTCAAGAACTGGCCCATCAAACTCAAACACTTCTCACAGTGCTGTTTTGTGGTTTTTGTCTTGTGACCTGTCAGCAACACATAGAACTCTCTATGTTTTCTTCGATTTCGATTTCTTCAATGTGAGTTTTATTGGAAAATTTTGAGTGATACAATCTTTACCTATGGGACCATCATTTAAATGTACAAATGCTACAGTAAAAACCTATTAATTGCTTAATGGTAAGTTCCCCTACCATATACAGTGAAAATAATTGTATTGTAAAATATAGTTATTGAAAGTGAAAAAGAATGTATAATTTACAGTGAAACCCGTAGATTGACATTCCCAGAATTCCCTGCATAACATTTCACATTTTATGTTTTTTTGTTACCATGATGGAGTGTAGTGGTTGTGTAGGTATTTTCCTTCCCAGCTTGTGAAAAAACTGCTAATGAAGAGCTTTGGTTTATCATGAGTAGTAGTAAGTATACTACACCACCTGTCAAAATGATTGATGACAGGTGGGCGGGGCTTCCGGTATAGGGGCGGGACTTCCGGTATAAGGCGGGACTTCCGGTATAAGGCGGGACTTCCGGTATAAGGCGGGACTTCCGGTGTAGGCGGGACTTCCGGTATAAGGCGGGGCTTCCGGTGTAGGCGGGACTTCCTGTATAGGCGGGACTTCCTGTATAAGACGGGACTTCCTGTATAGGCGGGACTTCCTGTATAAGGCGGGACTTCCTGTATAAGGCGGGACTTCCGGTATAATCAATCATGTTGTCATGACAGTAGGTTTTGATGTTTTGACAGGTGGTTTTGATGGTTTTGATGTTATTGACAGTAGGTTTTGATGATTTTGACAGGTGGTTTTGATGGTTTTGATGTTTTGACAGCAGGTTTTGATGGTTTTGATGTTTTGACAGTAGGTTTTGATGATTTTGACAGGTGGTTTTGATGGTTTTGATGTTTTGACAGCAGGTTTTGATGGTTTTGATGTTTTTGATGTTTTTGATGATTTTGACAGTTGGTTTTGATGGTTTTGATGTTTTGACAGCAGGTTTTGATGATTTTGACAGGAGGTTTTTGTTTTTGAAGGCTGTATAATAAATCATTTTATTGACAGAAGGTTTTGTCTTTTGAAGACGCTGTTATCAGGAAATTCCCCTCCCACCCACAGCGTATATAAATGGGTCAGCGTGTTCTACATCAATCAGAAAGAGAAAACATGAGCTACATGAGCATGGACTGTTTATCGCCCCCTAAATCCCCAGAGGCGGGGGTGAGCAGCAGGACGACGGACAGTCTGATGGCCAGTCTGACTATGGCACCGAGAAAACCTTTCGGTCACGTCCGTTTGACAAACTTTCTCCATGAACTTTCGGAATGGACTAAAGGTGAATTTATGATGAGCAGTAACCGTGTATTCGGGTACAAATTTCATAAATCAACTCGAGTTGTTATACTCTACACCACCGACAACGCAGGCGAGTTTCAGCCCGGGGAAGACGCGTGTGTTGTATTTCCTGAAAAAGACTGGTCATTATTTTACAAATTTGTCTGGAAGGATCTGAACAGCGGCGGCGAAGAGCCTTTGTACATTTCAGAGTGGGACGGGGTAGACCCGAATGTCCGGTACCGCGTGGTAGGTGACCACGCTAAAAAGAACCCAGATGATTCTGTCTACATATTCTGCTGTAAAGACAAGACAAAGCTCAACAAAAATCGGTCAGGGGTCGTCCTGCCTAACGAGCATAACGATCTGTATGAAATGCAATTTTTGTTCAAGTGGCGCGATCTGGATCTGCTGGCCGGTATTTTTTCAATAATAAACAAGATGTTCAAATGGTGCGAGCTGCATGACGGCTACAACAAAATTAAAGTGCAGCTGTTCCACCCTGAGAGATGCGTGCGCAGCAGTACATACGCACGCTATTCCGCCCCCATTTACTACGGACATCCGGAAGCTCGCCGGTCAGACCCTCCCAGGCGTCGTTTATAAACCATGGATGCAGTGCTACGACGTCCCCGCCCCTTTACTACATTTGCAATAAAGTCAGTGACCAGACCCTCTCAAGCAGCATTTATAAACCATGGCTGAAGACGGCGCTTCATTACCCGCTCATGTGTGTAGCTGCGGCATCTCCTTCGGCAGCATTCTCGACCCTCCTGACGACAACGCAAGCGACCATTGCCTGACTTTCCCCCTTGGACCATCGGACCTCCACAAAGATTGGGAATCGGACCTCCAAAACGACTGGGGTCCGGCTAACATCGTCAACCCCTCCAAAGACTGGCTGGATAAATTGGGCTCAGACCTCGGATCACACAACCTGACTTACCTTCCCATCGCTAAAGCCGGTCTCGCCACTAAAGCCGGTCTCGACGCTACAGACGGATGTTTCAGCGACGTCGGATTCAAAATCATAAAAGCAGCGACCGTGGTGCTGCTGGAACATCTCATCGGCGATAAGCTGAAGGAAGACTGCGAGGGGTGTGCGATTGACCATCCTAGCCAGCTGCAACATTCCTGTCTGTTTGACCCTCCCAACTTCTACTTCGACACACACTTTGACGAGCTGTCAGGCAAGCTGTTTAAGCCCTTTTTTCATTCCATCATCGGTATTCTCCTAAACCGCTGTGGGTTAAAATCTCACCCCCATCGTATCCAAGGGACAGTCGGAACTATTCTGCACGAATTAAAAGACGAACCATTCATAGTTGCCAAGCTAGAAGAAATCAGGCTGAAACTTCTGGACAAACCCTGCAAGGAAATAGTCTACGACGTCGTTGATCTCTGGCAAGGTCTTTCAATTGTGAATGGCGAGTGACCAAGTCAGCTCCAGCATGGGTGTAGCCTCTAGCCTAAGGAGCTGTATGGAATTCATGTTTAAAGAGCATTACAGACGGCAGATGACTGCGCTGCTGTATAAGATTATTGCGGACGCAGCCCACCCCGATATTCCAGTTGACCACAACACTACGCGTGAGGCAAATCTCAAGAAAAATATGGTGTTAATAAGAGGACTGGCTAATTCATGGGACGATTTGACGGATAAATGTGTTGATGGTACCGACCCCCCTGATGTAATGATAAAAGAGGTTCTAGATATGATGATTGAATCACAATGTACGATCGAAATCACCGATGTGTTGTGTACTTCTACCTATGTGGCGGATGTATGTACTGAGTTGATCTTGAATGAAAGCGATGATGATGAAATTCAAAAACATGCCGATATTCATGAGACCGTTGACAAAATTGTCGTAATGTATGTTGATTACATCCTAGACAAAAACATGATGGCCTGCCGCGACTTTCTTTTCTGGTTAGACTATCATTGATGTCATTATAACTAACTATTTGCTACATTATTCTTTTTACTAACCATTCTTAGTTAGTGTGTTGTATTATATCCATTTTTTACTTTACGTGTATCATTTTACTTAGATTGAATTAATACCATTTACTTAGATTTTGCATGCATCCTGTAACGTTTTTTTAATAAAAGATTGATTCAAACTACTTGTACGCGTTATTCTTTTGCATCGGTTGAAACGACAGCATGTCGGAGCTCATGAAAAAGGCTTATTATACACCGTCCAACCCCGGCTCTCTAGGGGGTAAAAAACGATTAAAAGACGCCGTCTTAAAAGATAGCGGCGTCCGTCTAAGCGATAAAGAGGTTTCAGAATGGTTGACTGGTGAGGATGCTTACACATTACACAAAACAGCACCTATAAAATACAAACGAAATAGAGTGGTTGTGTACGGGATCGATACACAGTTCCAGGCCGATCTTGTCGACATGAGTGCCTACGCCAAGGATAATGACGGTCATAAATACCTACTGACATGCATAGATGTATTTAGCAAGTTCTCATGGGTTCGAGTTTTGAAGAATAAGAGCGGCATTGAGGTTACTAAAGCGTTCCAGTCTATACTCAAAGAGGGTCGTGTGCCTCAGAAATTGCAGACGGATCAGGGAAAGGAATTTTTTAACAAACATTTTCAAGATGTGATGAAAAAGCACGACATTAACCACTTCGCTACCGCTACGGATTTGAAAGCCAGTGTCGTGGAACGATTTAATAGAACATTAAAAAGCCGCATGTGGAGATTTTTAACGGCTACAAATTCCCGCCGATACATAGATGTTTTACAAGACATTATTCAAGGGTACAACACCAGTTATCACCGAAGTATCAGAATGAGACCCGTGGACGTCGACAAAGTAAATGAGGGTCAAGTGTTTCAAAACTTGT
Organism: Oxygymnocypris stewartii; assembly: GCA_003573665.1. Classification (NCBI taxonomy): domain Eukaryota; kingdom Metazoa; phylum Chordata; class Actinopteri; order Cypriniformes; family Cyprinidae; genus Oxygymnocypris; species Oxygymnocypris stewartii. The sequence goes on along the minus strand of QVTF01019580.1, from coordinate 63,859 downwards.
ACGGCGATATAAAGAAGCAGAAGAAGACCGTATTTAATTTCAAAGTCGGCGACGTCGTCAGGATTTCTAAAGTGAGAGGCCCGTTCGCCAAAGGTTATGAGCAGAACTACACGGAAGAATTTTTTACCGTATCTTCGTGTATTCCACGTCAACCCCCGGTCTACAGACTCAAGGATTATGATGGCGATGTCATCGAGGGGGTTTTTTATGAAGAAGAGCTGCAAAAAATAATTGTGAGTAAAAACAAATCTTTTAAGGTGGAAAAGATTTTAGGTCAGAAAAAACAAGGGAAATCTACGCTTGTTTTAGTGAAATGGCTAGGATGGCCTTCAAAATTTAATAGTTATATAGATAAAAAAACTCTGCTGGACTTGCAATCTCCTTAAAACGCGCCGTCGTTAACGGATGAGACCATACGAGCGAAGGACCGTCATGGAGGATCACGGGTTCTACGTCACGTTGCCGTGCAATGCGTCGTCGTCGGTTTATCCTGAAAATCGTATATCCAGCTATACAACCAGGTTGGCTAAAGCTATAAACTTGAAAGGACAATGGGAAGTCGGACTCGCCGAAATCGAATATCCTAGAAGTTGGTACAACTTTAATGACGAAGATGGGCATTTCATCCTACATACGGCTCCGGAACCCCCGGATAGCAACCCCTCAAATATTGGTTTTTCTATAATTACAAAATTATACATAAGCGGAGGGTACTACGCAAACATTCGTGCGATCCTCCGGGCTATAAATCAACTCATCGCACCAGCGGCCGTATTGAATCATGACGAATTAAAAAACAAGGTGTATCTGACCGCGAAACCCAACATTTCAATGAGTTTCCGGGGAAGACTCGCCACTATTTTAGGAATGACGCTAAAACCTCTCGGAGGTTTAAACTATCATAAAGAACCCGATTTTACCGCAAACGTCATCATGTACGCTCCTCATCAATGCGATATCAACGCAGGGTTCTACACAATGTACGTTTACACCGACATCATCCAATACCAAGCGGTCGGAGATTCTTACGTTCCCCTTTTGAGATGCGTACATATAACGGGTAAAGGCAACGACGCGGTCATTGCTAGATACGACAACCCGCATTACGCATCGATCAGCAAGGATCACATCACCAGCATCGTCATAGAGTTGAAGGACGATCAAAACCACAAAGTACCATTTTCTTATGGGAAAGTCATCGTAAAACTACACTTTAAACCAAAAAATATTTCTATTCTTTAAAAATGGTTTATTATAGACCCGGAGAGCCCGATACCGCGGACTATGTGAGCTATTACCAAAATCAGGCCGGCTGCGGTTTACCGGGTTATTCGGGATCGGGAGTTATGTACGGTGCGGGGTTAGGAGGTCTATTCAGAGGGCTGTTCAGGATGGCCGTACCGTTGTTAAAAAGAGGATTTAGCTTCGCGAAACCACACCTAAAATCGGCAGCTAAAAATATAGTATCCGACGTCGTCTCAAACGTTTTGACGCGCTCGCATAGCGATAAAGCTCAAGACGGGTCCGGTCTGATGGTCATGGCACGTAAGAGAATGTCTAAACCGCCGGGTGTGAGGAGGCGTGGTCAACGGGCTGCGCCGAAGAAGAAGAAGAAGAAAACAGTGCGCGGATCAAACAAGCGCTCACTCGTACGCAGAAAACGTAAGAGGTCTGTCAGTCGAAACGTGTCGATCAAGAGAGCCACAAAATCCATATTCTAACATGGCGCTACTGCATCGCATGTCGGGAGAATGCATCAAGTCCGAGCTGGACTTATTTTCGGTCCCGCTGACACAGACCGTTATTGAGAAAAACGGCTATTTAGAAGTATCCCCATTATCGGCCATATCGGGCTCTGCACCATTGGAATTTTTTATCGCAGGCAACGGCGATGATTATGTGGATCTCAATAACACGATGATCTATCTACGGGTGAAAATCACGAGACCTAACGGGGAAGAGATTGCACACCCTGCGAAGGTGGGTCTAATCAACTACCCCGGAGCCACTATATTTTCACAAGTCGACGTGACCCTCGGCGATCGTCTGATTTCTCAGAGTTCGAGCACTTACCCTTATCGCTGTATCATCGAGAGTCTGATCAACTACGGTAAAGATACGTTGGAATCTGTCTTCAGCGCTGGATTGTTCCATAAAGACACGGCGGGTCACATGGATGTTCAAGACCCCGCAGGCCATAACGCAGGGTTGTCGAAGAGATCGGGTTACACCAGCGAAAGCAAGGAGGTGGAACTACTTGCCCCCATACACAGCGATATATTCTTCCAAGAGAAACTTATGATAAACGGGGTTGATATCAAGATACGACTTATTCAAGCAAAAGATGAATTCTGTCTGATGAGGGCCGACGATGTGGCTTACAAATTAAATATAGTGTCCGCATCCCTATTTGTCAAGAAAGTTACTGTATCACCACCGGTGAGACTGGCTCACGCTCAGACATTACTCTCGACAACGGCCAAGTACCCTGTCGATAGGGTCAGTCTAAAATCGTTCTCCATACCGGCCGGCTCTCGTGTTTCGAATCAGGAAAATCTGTTTTTAGGAACGCTACCAAAGTCTGTCGTCATTGCTATGGTCGACAACGACGCATTCACCGGTTCCTACACAAAAAATCCATTCGCGTTCAAACATTACGATCTGGAATTCTTAGCCGTCTACGTCGACGGTCAACAATATCCCTCCAAGCCTCTACAACCTAATTTCGAAGCTGGTTCGGCAGTACGTGAATATTATCAGTTGGTGATGACGACCGGGAGACACCTTAAAGACCAACCGCTCTGTATTGGCAGGAATGATTTCCTGAACGGATACACACTTTACGCATTTAACCTCACGCCGGACGAAGAGTGCGGTCAGCACATTTCCCTCATCAAGTCCGGGAATATCAGAGTCGAAGCGCGTTTCAGAAAACCACTGCCGAATACCATTAATTTAATTGTTTACGCAGTATTTGACAGCATCATTGAATTGTCTAACCGTCGCCAGGTACTGATAGACTACTATTGAGATGAACACACTGCAACTCACCGCCATCATGGATAAAATTACATGCAGGACTCATTTTCTCGGCGTTCTACCGAGCGATCAACTACCCAAAAAACCCATGAGGATCTTACCGTCGGCCTGTATCATTAACACTCACCCTGCTAGGCTACCGGGTGAGCACTGGATCGCCATTTATTTAACCCAAGACGGGCCCACGTGTTTTTTCGACAGCTTCGGCAATCCGCCCAACAGCCATCGCTTTCCAACCACCATCAATAACTTTCTAGCAGCCAACGACGCCGACGTATTATATTCCGACAGACGAGTCCAGGATTATTCATCGGATACCTGCGGTCAGCACTGTGTGTTTTTTCTATATCATTTAGCCAGTGGATACGACTATAACCATGTGATGAAACTATACACCGATGATTATATTAAAAATGATAAAATGGTGTCCCTATTTGTGAAGAGATTAAGACCGTATGTTTGTAATGATAAAATGTTTTCCTGCGTTCACTGTGTGCAGACATGTCTGACATATAAATAAAAAAATCTTAAAACCATTATATTTGTAATCATCTTTTTATTTAATCATAAGATACATATTAATGCACACACACACACACACACACACACACACACACACACACACACACATGAAAGGATTCGTTAAAATTCCAACCATTGTCTTGGATCGATAGTCGGGGATTTAAACACAGAGTCTTCGGACTCTGGAAACACGGAGCGTGAATGTCTTCGTGCTCTTTTAGAAGGTCTGACACGGGGCGGGGTGTCGGGTTTACTCTTTAGAGATTTAATTGTGCTCCTGACCTGTTGATTCGGCACTGTAGAAAAAGGGATGTTTAATTCGGCAAAGGCACGTAGAAACTCTGACCATCCTACAGGTCTCCGGTTATCACGAACCTTTTGCGGGGCCGTGACATTTTTTAACAAATCGACCATGTGTGAGCCTTGTATGGCTTTACCCCTGAACACAAACTCCCCCGATTCGTTCCACGCGCTTAGTCCTTTAGCTTTAGACATCTTGTCTAATATGTATCTGCTGTTTTTCACACTTCTCGAAGGTACATTCTTCAGAACTTCATCCACCACATGCTCCTCAGCACCGTCGTCTTCGACGCTAGCCACGGTCGGTACTTCATCTTTATGAGCGGGGTCGGGTAACGACTGCGTTAAAACACCGCTCTCGCGATCGCCTTGTTTAACGATGGTCAAAAACCTGCTCAGGGTATTTGTGTAAAGTTTTGCTTTTTCGTACGGGTTCAAATCAGTGCGGAGTAAAATATTTCTCATGGCGACGTCCAAATCGTTTTCCACGCTCTGTTGAATAGTCTCGCGAACATTTTCAGTTCTCGCCTTATCCAGTTGATGCTGCGGGACTAAATACATCTTCTCGGCGTACTCCATCCTATCTGTTTGCTATCAAGCTCGAAAGAAAGGGTACGGCGACGCTCAGGAGCGGTAAAAGGAATCCACCCTTCTGGTTGAAGACTCGTTTCTTTGCCGCTATGCCGATTTTTTTATCGGCTACAAATTTAATTTCGGCTTTTCTCTTTTTCAGTTTTCGGTACTGTTGCGGATTGACCGGAATAGTCCCGTAGAGGATGTTAAGCGCCACTTCACACAGCGATAAAATGAATTCGTCGGACGCCGATTGTAAAATAAGACGCCGTTGTTTAGGAGATGCTTTATGTAGCAGTTTTAACACCGGCAGATGTTTACAAAGTCTGGCGGACATGGTGATTTGATCACGTTCTTCTTCTTTTTTTCGGGATATAAACCACTTGACGGTCGGAAAGCAATCCTGTTCTGAGACGGTACTGCTCGGGAGTTTTTGCTTTATAGTCTATCATTATGTAGCCGAAAGGTTGGTTGACCGCGTCGTGGTAACACTCCATAAAGTATTTTGTGTTTCCGGGGTACATTTGGCGTCCTAGCATCGCTACTTGATTGACGTCCCGAGGATTTTTAAACAGAATCATATAATTGGCGTTTAAGCTGATGGTTCGGCTGGATTTACCCTGTACAAATAAATTTTGCACTATATAAATAGCGCTAAGATTGCGGTGATGGACGTACTGCGTAAACACCCTTTGAAGCTCCGAATTTGCGCTGGCTTGCTGCATCAAATCATCCACGATGAGAAGATTTGGTTTAGTGACGGGTAGCAAATCATCATCATTCAGACTCTCTGGTATTCCTTGCACAAATTTAATGTCGTACAATTTAAGCACATCATCGTACAAAGGCTGCCAACAATCATACAACCAAACAATGTTTTCAATTTTCTTGGAAATTAAATTCAAACCTTTTTCCAACAAAAGTTTCACAAAATAAGACTTTCCAGAATTGGACGGTCCGCTTATAACACAACTAAATGGATGTTGTAGTCTGAAATCAAAATCGGAAACATCCATCGACCCTCTGTGCATCATCATCATCTGATCAGTAGCCATAAGGAAGCGTGGTGAAATCGGGCAAAAGTCTGCGTTTATTATACACCACCTTAAACCTTTTAACGACTGATTTGTTGTGCAACGTGAGAGTCTTTTTATCCCTCACAATGTTTTCTGTGTGAGCCAGGATGTATTTGGTACTATCATGCGACGTCACATAACTGTCAACCAGACCAATCAGGGTTTCCAGGCGGATGGCTTGGGAATTTTTAGCATTCAGCGTTATCCCCTTAGCTTTCATACACACTTTCCCTTTGGACGTCTGGAAACCGTACGATTTAGGGCCGCTAGCGCAAAACTCTGTAATAAAATCCCCATCGTCTATTTCGCTCGTCAGCTCGCCCAAATGATCACCCAGAGGCGGCTCCCAGTCGCCGTCCCTAGACACAAACACAACGCTGTCTGTGTCCGAGTAAAGAAGACGGTCACCGAGTCTGTCCATCAATTCGTACAATTCCAGTCGGGCGTGTGCTGTGGTGAACGCACCAATAAACACGTTAACGTCGCGACCCTTACAAACATCCTCTTTGTTGGGTTTATGCTGGACGAGAGCCACGTCGTCTGAGACGAATGAGAAATACGACAAGGTGTCGGTATTACCGAAAACGATTCTGGTGAAATCTTCGGGCTCGCGCACCAGAGTCGTTTGAGGTAAGTTTGGTCTTAAAGAGAACCTACCCCACAAGCTGTTCAAAATAAGTTTGGTGATCGCTCTCTGGGCAGCGTTGTGCTTGATCTTTTCGGGGTCGAGTTGAATCCCCTCTTTTTCAAAATATTCGCGAATGTAAGTTTCTCTCTCAGCGTCCGTGACAACATTCGACGGGTAACCCGACGCTTGTTGTTTCAACCGCAAAAACGTTTTGACGTATTCGACAAACAACGTGTCTGACTGTTGTGGAAAATGCCAAACCTCGTCAATCTTGGCTACCACATAACCCTTCTCGATGGCTTTTAAAAGCTCAATGGATACCCAGGAGCCGGAGAGTGATCTTTCCTCATCCGTGTGGGTACAGCTCGTGGTCTGGTTTTGATCGTAAGCGCAGGTTCGGCATAACGGAAACATGAGTTTTCCTTGGCATCTGTAAGGGAGAACAGGATGCAGTAATTTGCGGGGAGGGTACACGGTCGCTTTGATAAGCCCGTAATAATTTTCAATCGGTTCAAAATTGTTGAAAATGATTTCTGGATGTTCAATCGGGTAGCTTTTCCTAGCCTGGCAGAAGGGGTAGAGGCTGGTGAAATCGAGATACCTTATTTTCTCATCTCCGCTCACTTTGTGATAGAGTTTATAAGCGTTAGTGCGCCCGCCAAACAGGGTGTCTCGAGGGTTCAGTCTCTCTGGGGCGGAATAACCGGTCATAAATTCTATCACAGAGGGATCGGTCTTTTTCATGTCGTTCCATTCACATTCCCAAAGAACCTCGATTTGCAAACCGTACGCGTTCTGCAGAATTTCGATCTTATCGTCAAACTGTCTCCTGAGAACCCCATAGGGTACTCCCGACAAGGGGTGAGACTCATGGGGTTCAAAGCGGCAGCAGTGCCCGTGGAAGATGCACCCTGCGTATTCTAAGCCGTGCCGCACACCGTCCTGCTGGTAGTAGCCGTCTAAAAAGTACTTACCGATCGATACTTCGCCGTGGTTTACGGCGTGGTGAACGTCCACGTTTCGAGTCTTTTTGACATACTCGAGCCATTCGATCGAGCCGCTTGAGTAGGACTTATTCTGATCGATGTACGCTTTGTTATGCGTGAGAGCGAGCGTGTTTCTGCCGAGATAATGTGTTTTAAAGACCCCCATCGAGCAGCCGGCGAGCGTCACGAAGCCAAAAGGGTCAAGTCCGGCGCATTGCATGAATGCCTCCCGGTATTTCATGCAACCTTCACGTAATAAGACGACGTCGTTAACGCCGTACGCGTACAGTTCTTTCCTGAAGTCAAAGCACTTGCCCTCAACTGTGCTGTACCACGCATCAAACTTTTCACGGTCTTTATCCGACATGTTATCGTAGTTGTAGAACTTTTTGTCGGGGTATGGTCCGAAATAGTTCTCGTTTTCCACCCTGTTGAAAAGATGGGGGAAGTAGCCTTTTTCAGTCGTCGTTAAGTCTAACGCTACGGGCATTTTGGCAAGGGCCATTGGAAAAAATGAGTAACTATCGATGTATCGTTGGCCAAACGATTCGTCGTACATGAAAATTATTTTACATCCTTGCATTATGACCTCAATAGCAATCCCGGCTTTGCAAAAATACTCGAGAATCAGAAAGGCGTCGAATCTGGAGGCGTAATGAGCTATGAAGCAGTAGCCATTATATCGGGGGTGTCTGAAGCGGTTGATTAGCTTAGCGATGCAGTCGGTACCCTCAGCCGTAAATTTCTTCCCTTTGAATGTGATTGCGCAAACAAAATTAGCCACGTGTCTACCGTTTTCGTAACGCGTTTCAAAATCGTAGAAGATGTATTTCTCGCATGGCTCCTTAGGCTCTAGGGGCTGTATGAAGCATTGGTGTGATCCCTGGCCCGTCAGACGTTCTCGACAATGGACGCATTTGTCCTGGGCACATATGTGTTTTGTTTTCTTGTCACCCGCTTTAACGTAGTAACGCCAGCCGCATAGTTTGCAGTATTTGATAATATCACAGGAGGGGGATTCTTGACCGGGAGGGGGGTTCTTTTTATGCATTTCGAAGCAATAGCTCGATTTACAGTAACGCAAACAATCGGGGCAATGTATGGTTCTTTTAGGGAACCTGTGACATTCGGCGTCAAAACAGACATTGCAGGCTTGCTTACATCGATGGTCTCTGCGGTTGGTGTAACTTTTGTAACAAAATTGACAGACGTATGGCGAACCTAAGAACCCGGTCAGATTCATTATCATGTAGTAATGATCATCATGTAGATAGAGGAACACCGTTTTAGGGTGGAGTTCGTCACAATTTTTGTACGTTTCTAAGACCATGGCATTCGATCTGTGAAATACAACGATTTTAATGCCTAGTGCTCGTTCAAACGAAGCTATGTCGCTAAGAGCGATTCGGTCTTGAATTGAGAAGCCGACGCTGTTTTGGATGGTGACAGCCAGTTTTTCTAACTCACTCTCGGGTAGTTGGGGGTTAAGAAAACGAGCGAGACAAATAGAGAAACACAATTGATTCGACAAATTTATGGGACAGAACAAATTCGTCTTTTTTTTTTGGATTACCTGATCAACGGCCAGATCTGTAAGTTTACGTCGTCGACCACCTCCTTGTCTGTTCATGGCTACGGCAGCGTCGATCTCGACAGCGTCGTCCGATAATAACTGCTCGTTGCTCTGTAAAACTCTTTCAAATTGATCCATAAGCGAATCCACGTCATAATCATTACCGGGTGTGAGAACACCGCTGATAGGTGTTTGTAGAGTGGGTGCCGACATGGTCATATTGATCACGGGGGCATCGTGACCGATTTCTCTAGCGAAGGCGACGATCTCGCTCAACATGCCGTGTAAGGAAGTGTGATAAGAGGCCAAATCTGTAGAGTTAATCTCTCTCAGATTCATGCTCCTTCTCAACGACACACTGTTGAACCGAGGTCGCGGTAAAACGTGATATCCGTTAACGAACCCACCTTCTCGAATCAGCGTATCAATTTCCGTACGGCTTAATCGACTCTGTTTATTAGGCTCAGTCTCGCGTAAAGCGTCAACATTACCTGATGTGGGTCTCGTGTTGCTGGTCGATGGTTGTGAAGTATCATCACCGTCATGGTGCTCTGTGTCGTCGCAGTCAGGATCGGTGTCGGTACATGCTGGGAGTTGATTATTTAAAACACCACCATATTGTACAACAGGATTGTTGTCTACGCTTAGCACATGATCGTACAAATTAATATTTGGATTTACAGCTAATTCAAAAAGATCCAAATTAGTGGGGGGTTGCGAAGATTCTAGATTAAACAAATACTGTTCTAAAGAATCCGGAAGCATTAAAAGCTCGTCCGGCAGCAAACTTAGCATTTCAATCTCGTCCGGTGACAGTTCTGCGTCGTCGTCTGCGCAAAAGCTTTTTGACCCATCCATTTTAGATTTCAGACCAAAACATGAAATATTACAAAATCATAGAGTATAGAAAGCATGCAAAATCATAGAGTATATGGAATATAAAAATCAAAGCATAGATGGAATATAAAAATCAAAGCATAGATGGAATATAAAAATCAATACATGATAGGTGAAGAAAACAACTACAACCATAAAAGTTTAATGGAATACATCTATATTGAATTTACTCCTCTGTACCATCAATGATGACGAGAATAAGATGATGAAACATGAGTACCAATTCGCGATGGAATTCAGTTACCCTACGATCGCTTCTATTAAATTCCTGATCCAGGGTTGATCTCATGGTCTGGATACGACTAAATGTTTGATCGACCGCATTTTGAATGAAGCGATCCTGTGTGTCCAATCGGCTACGTGTCTCGAGGTGAGAGGCGCGAGCCTCGCGCCCCAATGCGTCTAATGCGCGACGGGTTTCGTTGTGTGCTTCGCGCAACTCACTACGCAGCGCAGTCAAATTGCTGTTTATATCATCCTGTACGTCACGCAGCTCAATGTATTTGTTGTTTATATCAATCTGTGCGTCGCAAAACTCTTGACCTAATGTCTCTATCGAATTAGTACGCCTAGTATCGGTGAGTGGCTCGTCACCCGAGTGAGACACCGCCGGCACTTCTTCAACTTCAATGTCTTCTTCCGGCGGTGAGTTAAAAGGATATGATGTTTGACCCGCCTTTGTGCTTGTCCAAGTGATGCGTTGAGGCGTATTCCAACTCGTCATGTGGTCAGGGCTATAACCCGAACCTGCTGTGTAGAAATATAACACAAAAATCTTAATGGTATGATTCAATTTGAGTTTAAATAAAAATAATGTAGATAGTCTTACCGTAAAGAAATACGCTGTCAAGACTCGTCGCAGGACTGCTCGGCGGCGTCGGACAAAGAGTTTTCCTGTCAGGACTGGTTTCAGGACTGATCGCCGGGGTAAAACGAACCGGTTTTCTCTCAGGACAGGCCGGTGAGGTAGAACGATCCGTTTTTCTAGTCTTCTTTCTCAAAGGTTCGCCGCTTGGTCCGGCGGTCTGGTCTAAAGCCGAGCCGGTAGGAACTATTTGATCCACAGAGTGCGTTGGAGTGGGGTCAGGTACGTCACGTCTATCTGCTACGACGACGGTGTGGTCTTCATTATCCTGTTGAATGGCGTCAACCAGCGGGAAGCCGGGTTGCGTAATAAACTGAATGAAGTCTAAAATAAATAATAAATTAGATTTCTCATAAACGTTAAGAAAAACATGACATAGGCGATGGGTCTTGTTTTACCATCAGTTGCGCTGTCCGCTTCGACCACCTGAGGGCTCACTGCGAATAAAAAGAGAGACAATTAAAATATGTTCATTTTATTTAATTTTTATTTATTTTTATTTTTTTATTATTATTATTATTATACATTTTTTATTTTTATAAAAGAGTAGAAAAATATCAGTCCTTACATGCATCGCCATCGAGAGCATCGCTTTCAACATTCGAACCTGCGGGCGAAAAATCCTGTTATGAATGGAAAACACATGTGAGTCGTTTTATATGCTTTGTCTGATGACGAACCTACAGGCAGACGTTGAAAAAATGTAATTCATTTTCAGAGTGTTATGTCACCCCGGTGCTCTAGGGCCATCATTTAATCATAATAGAATGTAGTTTTAACTCTGGGACACCGGGTGGTGCCGGAGAGCGCACAATTTCACCATGACAGGATGTAGTTTTAACTCCGGGACACCGGGTGGTGCCGGAGAGCTGGTGAGCCACACGTATCAGTAACATGATGTGTTTAAGACAGCGGCTAAAAACGAGCTTTTATGTTTTAAAATATCAAAAACAGGTCGATCTGACTTGTGAAAACAGATACACGTCAAAACTAGTTTTTGATACACGATATCATGCTCATTTAAGAGCAGTTAGCAACGTAGCACGCGCTGCTAAGCTAAACCATGCATTTCCTAACAGGGGACGGTTCTGAGTCATGCTTCACAACCGGGAGCGCCGACAGTAATGCGGTGGTATCTTAATAAAAAAATACATGAATAACGCTATGACGGGACGCTGATTTAATGCAAACAGACTTGAAAAATATACATAGCCCATAGCTGATAACACTTCCTGTGAGAGGAGCTCAGTCTTTTCATAATAAAAGCCGCTGGGTAACGCAATGGTAAAAAAAAACCCATAACAATATGTATTGTTTTGGGTACTGTAACAATACTAATTAAAACATCATTGCGTAGAACAATCCTGCAAAACATTTATAATAAACTGATATGACTAAAAAATCTTTTGAGATGCAAAAGTAATAGACATGTTTAAAACACTTGAATAAAATAAATATAGCCTGACAAAGATTGTTTTTAAAATAAATCAATGTTACAGAAAACACTGTATCCAAAAATGAATGTTTAAAACAATAATGTATGATGGTAAGAATGTATCATTTGTCATGAAGGTGTGAAAGGAAACGAATTGTAGATCTTTTAGCAAAACAATCTCTCAAATCCACACCAATACCAGCATGCATGTTTAAAGCATTATTGTATAACATCATAGCAAAAAAAATATAGAGAAAAATACTCACCGTTCTGCATTTTGATGAGAGAGAGTTGATGCGATGTTGTAGCACAAAAGGTTTTGTCCGAGGATATATCGGATTTGTCCTGTATATATATGGTGGTCAAATATTGGGTGAAAAACACGGTTGTGTCCAATAGATGGCGTCATTGCACTATGCATTTTGGTACCTTATCTCGGAATGTGTCCGTGACCTGAGATACATGGACATATTTCACGCCAACTGTCAAAGGCAGGACGACTCCCGTGGAAGAACTACTATCGATAAAGATAATGTAGGAGAGATCTAAAAGACCATGCATGTTACGCACAGACACACACACACACACACACACACACACACACACACACACACACACACACACACACACACACACACACACACACACACACACATAGATGCGCGCGCCCCTGTTTTGAGAGGCCTGCTCAAGGTGAATGCTGCTGTGTGTGAAAAGAGGCCGGAGACCCCTGATTTCTAAACATTCAACTTATTGTTTCATAACCTGTATGTATAAACATTTAACTGATTGCATTATTTTTTATTTTATTTTTGACTCCATTTTATTTTTTAAACTGAAATAATGTTCAGTGGATTTTTTTTTAGTAAACTATTCTATAAACAATCAACTTTTTGTTCACAGCTGTGAACAGTCTTCACAGTTTTTCACAGCCCCAGATACGCACCCCGGGGTGGGAGGGGAATTTCCTGATAACAGCGTCTTCAAAAGACAAAACCTTCTGTCATTTATTATACAGCCTTCAAAAACAAAAACCTCCTGTCAAAATCATCAAAACCTGCTGTCAAAACATCAAAACCATCAAAACCAACTGTCAAAATCATCAAAAACATCAAAACCTGCTGTCAAAACATCAAAACCATCAAAACCTGCTGTCAAAACATCAAAACCATCAAAACCACCTGTCAAAATCATCAAAACCTACTGTCAAAACATCAAAACCATCAAAACCTGCTGTCAAAACATCAAAACCATCAAAACCACCTGTCAAAATCATCAAAACCTACTGTCAATAACATCAAAACCATCAAAACCACCTGTCAAAACATCAAAACCTACTGTCATGACAACATGATTGATTATACCGGAAGTCCCGCCTTATACAGGAAGTCCCGCCTTATACAGGAAGTCCCGCCTATACAGGAAGTCCCGTCTTATACAGGAAGTCCCGCCTATACAGGAAGTCCCGCCTACACCGGAAGCCCCGCCTTATACCGGAAGTCCCGCCTACACCGGAAGTCCCGCCTACACCGGAAGTCCCGCCTTATACCGGAAGTCCCGCCTACACCGGAAGTCCCGCCTTATACCGGAAGTCCCGCCCCTATACCGGAAGCCCCGCCCACCTGTCATCAATCATTTTGACAGGTGGTGTAGTATACTTACTACTATCATGTATGTGACTTTATCATCACCACCTGCTTTTGGAGGTTATATGCGTTATTACAAAGGTATTAAAACAGATTTCAGTAGCCTACTTCAATAGGTTGTTATATTGACATTATATCAGTAAATAAAATACAGTTTTTGCAAGTACATTTAATGTAAATATGTAAAACCTAAAATGTTGCTACCATATTATTTACATAAAATTTCTGGCAAACAGCTGCCAGTTGTTTACCAAACATTTGTGGATTTCTTTTTTTCAACTGTGAGAAGTTGGGTGAGTAATTTCTGCATACTAATTATACTTTTAGCAGACATACTTGTGTGTAAAATGTGCTTCAAAGCATCATCTTTAAACTCACTTTGTGCAGCAAGAGTGCAAAACGGATAGCATCATATGAAGCTGTTTGTGGCTATGATGTAATTTCGCTGCATCTATGAGAAATTTCGTTGCATCTTATGCTGCCAGCAGGATATTGAAAAATATCACAAATCAGTCGATTGAAATAACTGTATGACTGTTGAAGGAGTGTGTTGTGATTCCACTGCTGTAGCCCATTCGAATGCCTTCCTAATAAGCAAAGCCATAATAAAAGAGCACTTCGAATGATCTTGAGCAGATCATTTTGAGACGATGGTAGAGAAGAGTTGAGAGACCTCTGCTGGATCCACGCTGGGCAAATTATTCTGAGTGGGTTCCATACGTATGTCTTTATTACATGATCCGTGCTTCAAGTCCAAACAATAGTCACAATTCTCAGTCATGTCACAGGCTTGAGAACACTTTTAAATCACTAAAGATACAAGATTTGAGGTTATTGACGCGTGTTTGAGATGTCATAAATGTCATGAAGAGATGTCAACCGATTTTATTTATTTATTTTTACTGACCAGATAGACACACTTACCTTACTGTAATATTTTTGGAAAAAAACAACAACAACAACAAAAAATCGTACAACCCAACAGGTAACATAGTAGCAGTAGAAGCAGTAATTTGGTGGAAACGTCTAAGTTAATTATTTAGGCTGTGACTGAAATCGCATACTAAGAATGGGGTTAAATAAAAACTTGCGCGGTCCCTCGTTATTCCAATTATATATTTTTTGTAATCTCTGTCAGTTCAACCCTATGGTTCAACCGCTTTATGTATATTTAATCTGAGGTTTTTATTGTATTGTAATCGCCCTGTTATTTCCGCCGAACATGTGCCAATCAGCGTGCTTGTCTTCTAAATAAGCCAATCCGAAGACGTCTTGTCTTTAGTGCGGACCAATAAGAACAGAGACAGCGTGGAGCATCCTTTTTCAGCAGAAGTGAAGTGAACTAGTTGGACCTAGCGGCTGGGTGCAAGGAATGCTACGTGGATATGGGAGGGATGGGAATGATTAGGATTGCCCAACAGTGTAAAGCTCGTTTTCCAGTAGCGAGAGTATACATTAGGTTTTTCTTTTAATATGAAATGCGTGTTGTATTTGAACCATTTGTGTAGGAATTATGGATGTGATTTTTGGAATCACTTGCAGCATAGGATTATCGGGTGATTATCGCGATCCATATTTCTGCAAATCACGTTCTGCTCAAAGCAGCCACGGTCCAAGCTGTTCTCTGCAGAAACACAAAACATCGCTGCACCTTCACAGGAAAGCAAGGACCGACTGCTGCCTGTGCTTTTATTATTATTTGTATCATAAATCATCCCATGCTTGCCCCGCAGAAGCGAAAATAACATGTTTTCAGTGCGGATCGTCACGGCGGATTATTACATGAGCAGTCCGATCAGAGCGCTGGACGTCTGTTATTCTGACTTCAGAGAGAGCGATGTCAAGAAAGTGCCCATTGTACGGATCTTTGGGGCCACACCAGCAGGTATGCATGCATTTATTTGTGTGTTCATAAAGCGTGAAACATCACCTAACTGTTGACATTCGGGTCCACGCTAATAACTTTGTCTTTTTTGCAGTTTCGGGGTCTGTTGTTTTGTGCATGTGATTAGGAGTAAGGAACACATTTTTTTGGTGTTTGGGTGGTTTGCTCCATGCGCCATGTTGTCAACACGTCTGACCGCCATGTGGACGTATTTACTCCGACCGAATACCCCATGCCATTTCTGCACGGCCATTCCTCTGATGTATTAGCACAAAACCACATATAACGAAAGCAGCACATTACATCTGTGCCGTTATTTATGTGTGATTTAATAATTATGTGATTGTAACACTGGCTGTCTTTTTCTTTGTGGCTCAAGGTTGCAGGGAGAAAGACCGTAAAGAATAGAGGGATGGGGCGGGGGTCATTGTTCTGGAGTGGTAATATTCGTAAAACTCAGTCGAATTAGTCTCTCTCGCTCTCGGTCTCGGTGTGTTGTTGTTGTTTAAATAACCGCTAATTCAATTTGGAAAATGTTTAACTCGCATCAGCTTTGACAACCACTACATTTAGTAATTTGAGAACTTCATATGCAGGGAACAAAGTTGACCAATTAAATCTCTTAATCACATTTTGAATGCCCAGGTGTTCGGGAGGCACTGTAGCACCGATATATGCTTGACAAAATGATAAATACACTATACCTAGCTAGATTTAAACACAGAGGATAATTTGTGTCATCATAGTGTACCGCTCTAAAATGCTGTTACAGCATTGTCCCTATAGGCATACTCCTATAACTTTCTGTAAAGCTGCTTTGAAAAAGTGTTTGTGTTCTCCTGAGAATTATTTAAATTAGTTTTACAAGACATGAAATGGAAAAGCTATAAAAAAAATGGATAGTTATTTGGCTCATCCTGAAATCAAATATTCCAACTACTAGGATAAGCAGTGGGTCCAATGGTAGTTGAGCCCAGAGTTTAATGCGTCTTATTTACGTTTACTCAAATGTTTTATTCATTTAGCAGACACTTTTATCCAAAGTGCCCTACAATTTAATTTATCTTATACTACTCGTGCTGTAACCATCGCATAGCATTTATTATTGTGCATCTTTCCATATAACTCTAATCTTTTACATGATCAAAGTTTTAAGGAGTTTTATTGCTATTACAACAGACTGTGTTCCTGACTGTTGGATTGCTGCTTCCTGCACTGGCTTTTCTGTCCAGCGCGCCAGACTCTATTGAGCTCTAACTTTAACAAGTTGCCTATCACTCTTTCTGTAAGGAAGTACCTTATTATTGTGCATCTATTCATATAATATTTATTGTATGTATTTATATTTTTCTACATGATCAATGTTTTAAGAAACTTTAACTCCAATAAAGCAGTCAAGTTAACATGATCCCAACTGGTGGGTTATGGCCCACTTGCACTGACTGCTCATTCCAGCCAGTCACAACGCAGATGCATTGAAGAGGTTAGTTTTGCACCTTAGCAAAGGAGATGTGTGCAGGGCCTCACATCATAGTAAATTGAATGTGTTATTTTATGCTCTTGATGCAGTATAATATGTATAGTTTGCTGCTGTTGACTCTTTACATTTGCACAGGTCTTGGTTACATTGAAAAAATGAGTTTCAGGAATAAGGCTGCACTAAGCAGCCAGTGTAGGTGACTGTAACCCACAGTCATCATCATGGGCTTTTGACCACTTTAACTGTGGTAAACCTCCCTAAATCCTCAAGCATTTAAAAGCATAAAGCAGAACACCTAGATGCACAATAATAATGTATTTCCTTGCTGCGAGAGTGCTAGGGAACATTATAAACTCTTCAATCAACAGTGGCTGGCTATACTGTGAGGCCAGTGCAGTCGGTAGTAACCCACCAGTCAAGATCATGGTCATTTGACCACTTAAGACCATTATATTCAAATAGCTTTATTGGCATGACAAAAATACATTTTGTATTGCCAAAGCATTGAGACCGCAAAGAAAATGGTTTAGAACATCTGAAAATGTATATTATTATTTATTATAACTAACTCTTAACTAGTCACAGAAAACCTCCCTAGAATCTGAATTATGCAAATGAATGTCCATAGTAATGTGGCTTGCCCTGTCAGGTGCTGTGACGGACCCATATGCTCTCAGATACTTCTGCTGTTTAATGCATTTGATAAGTGGTGTTGTCCTCATTGCATTTTACTGGTATATTTTCTATCTGTAAATGTTACAAAGTCATGCATGTCTATTTTGCTGTCAGGAGTGGACAAGACTCGGCTTGCAAGCAAATCTCGGCTAAACATCACAGACTTCAGTGAACGTGCACAGTTGCGTGCCAAACAGACAGAGTTAATCGAATAAGAGCACAATAATTCTGATACATTTTGCATAAATATTTGAAGGGGAATTTTTTATTTTTTTTGCAGTTAATATTAAGCATAGCCTATATTTCTACATACAGAATAGGCTTTTTTAAAAAACAAATTGGAGCCTTAAATGTGCACATTGTAAGAAAATATTGGCAGGGTGCGTTTAAAAAAAAAAATTATTATAAATAGAGAAAATTACTATTTTTTTTTTTTTTTTTTTTTTTTTTTAGGTCCAAATGGAAAATACCGGGATGTGTTGTATATTAGCATTCAGGCTAAAATGCAAAGCTTATTATTATTATTTTAATTATTTTGATTTATTATAAAAAAGATTTGTGGGTTCATGTTGCCCAAACCTAGCTGTAAATGGATTGATGAAGCACAAAATATTTAATCTACCATATATTGGTTGTATCTGGTTGACATTGTCAGAGTGGAATGTCAGCTACATGCAGACAACCAAATTCAGACTGCCAGCTGCAACCCCTGACAGGTCACACGGCCTACCGTCTAGCCCTGCCATAAAGTTTGTTTTTTTTTAAATCTTTTTTTTTTTTTATCCAAGTTATCAATTTTGATTTCATTTCAGTACACTATAAGGCTGGCAAAATTTTTTTTAATTTCGAATATTCGTTGAATTTAAAATAAAAATCCACATTCGAATGTAAGACGCTACATTTGAATTTTAGGTGTCCGTCAGGCAGCCTGGCACACAAAATATGATGACGAGGTGTCGTAGCATTTTAATGCCTTTTTTTTTTTAGCTTTTCCAGTTGAACCCACTTGATGCGGTGCTGCACATTCAAAATATTGCGAAAAACGAAAACATCAATGTGGAGAAGATGTTGTTTACCTCAACTGAAACCAAGCCGTTCACACAGAACGCATATTTATTGCATTTTCTAGAGGGACGTCTATCATCGTTGCACTTGAGCCTCACACAAGAGAGCCCAAAGCCATGTAACATTCATGTAAGTTCAACTTAAAAAAAAATAATTAATTACTAGATTAAGAAATGAGCTGGCTAGCGAATGTGCATATTAACAGCGTAAACACGAACCTTGTGATCATATGATTCAATGTTAATAAATAACGTGTATCAGCAATGATACATTTTGAGTTTAAAGCGGCTCTGACAGAAAGGCCGCGCTGTTTTGAGCTATGTGCTCTTTTCCTAAATGCATAACTTACATCTCACAGGTATATTCTCCACCTGTAAATGTTAGACCGCCATGGAAATATTTCCATCTTGAGATTCTCCGCTAAACTCCACAGACTTGGTTCTGAATGCGCATGCGTGCCAAACAGACCAAGCTCAATTAAATCTTTATAGCTTAATATTTTAGTGACTAAAATATACTAAAATATACATTTTGCTGAAATATTTGTAGTTGAACATTTTAAACCTACAAGTAAGTGTATTTGTATGATAGCAGTGACTGTAATGGGGTAATCAAAATAGCCTTTTTACTCAATTAGCCTAGTCTGTTTTTTTGTTTAGTAAATTCAACTCTGCTTTAAAAGCATTCTTTTTATTTTTAGATCGCAATGTTAGATGCAATGCAATGTGATTGTAACCCTTTTTGCACATTATATATGCCTACATTAGGGGTGGGCGATATGACCAAAATCGATATGACTCATTTTATATCACGATAACAATATATATCACGATATAGTGATTTTTTTTTTCTTTTAAAAAGGTTTTTTATAATATTTAAATCTTTGATACCATAGAATTTTCATAATCCTTGTCACCGAATTCAATATCAAACTAATACAAGCCTAAAGAGAGAGAGACAAATACTCAACCTCACTGAAGATAAATAAACAGTCAGTGATGAAATAAGGATAAGAAACTAATTGCAAGCAATAGGACAAAAATACAATCAATAAGAAACACTACATACATTGTGTAAATTAATTAGTCTTCACTGTGCTAAATAGCTATCTATCTATGACCGATATAATTAACGTGTATTATGCATATATTCTATAAATATAGCATTATTATTGTTATTTTTTTATTTATTCTCATTTAAGTTACAAAAGTGATTTAGTCAAGAGCAGTGAGAGATTTTCTAGCTGTGTGCAATGATTAACATGAATGGCAGACAGAACGAATATTGGACCGTTTCCTCTTGAAGACCGAAGTCCGGATCTAATATACAGGGCTCTAGACTAACTTTTTGCACTGGGTGCACTGGTGCACACAAAAGTTAGGTGCACCCAAATTTTCATATAGGCAATATTGACTAGTAAACGATTAACTAACAATCTGGTCAACATAACGTTCTTTATTTGAAGCACAATTCTACAAGAAAGGTAACTTACAGAAAAATTGTTGGTGCTTAAAGTGCTTAAAGTTAAAACATCTCAAGATAAATGAAGTAAAAATAAAATCTAAATTAAGTGTTTTAAGTGTTCAAACTGAACATCTCATGGCTCAATGTTTATGGACTATCCTCCATTGCAGTCACATGCCCCTCGGATGGCCAACTCCTGTAGTTTAGCCTTATTGATCTTTGGCCTTGGCTAAACCAGCTGGCCACACTCTCTAGCATCAACATCTTCCAGACTTGACCCTCTACACTGATGAGATCTTCCACTGTGTCTGAATGAAGGGATGCTATAGTGCAGTGCTTCTTAACCCTATAAAAAAAATCCGGTGCCCCCATCCCACCTCAGACTACCAAATAATTTCACTAAACATTATGAAAAAAAAGTATTTAACGAGGGAAAAAAACCATCTGGTCTATATTCTATATTTATATGATAGATTAGCAGCTTAATTAACATTGCTTTATATTCTGAAATATTAAATAAATATTGAATTAAATAAATATAAAACATCAATTTGTAAATGCACCAATGTGCAGGCATTTTTATTGTTTTATATACATAAGATACAGTAAGAACATGGACAAAGAAACAAAGTTAAACAAACTGACATATATACCATTTGTCATATCATAAAACAAATGTACAAAAAACAGTGATTTAACTTTTCCATGAATGTCTACTAACATTAATGTTCAGGTAAGTAATAGCTACAAAATAAATCTGAAAGTGATCAAATGTAAATGAACACTGCATAGTTTTCACTATATGTATTGATAGATTAATGTTTAAAGCTATAACTTTATTCAGATTAAGAGCTGTGAGTGATTTTCTCTTTGTATTTTGTTCTTTGATTAACATTAATGAAGCACCAATCTGTCAGTAAAACAAAATATTGACTCACGCAATTTTCTCCCAACTGTTCTCGTTCACTTTAAGACATAAACTGTGTTTAAGTGAATAATCTCCAAGCCGGACGTTTTTACATATTGTGTGTGTATTTGATCGTTTGGACGCACCTGAAGCTCAAAGTGTACTTTGCCTGTCAGTTTTAGAGCGCGCCCCGCAGGCACGCACACACCCACACGCACACACACACACACGCACACACACTTCAGCCTGGGGAACAGCATCTCTCGTGCGGATTGTACTTTCAACATTTTATTATCAAAAATGTCCAGCAATTTAGTAACTGTAAAGACGACATTTTACAACAATCGACAGACGATTGATCTGATTCTGATGTTAAGTTTTGGTCAGGGAGGAACGAATGCGCGCCGCTGTGAAGGGAAGAAAGTTGTGCTAGAAGAAACGCGGCTATAATCCTTAGAAGCCAAAATAAAATAAAAACCCATTAAATAAACTTAGTTTAATATAACAGCCACAGGCCTAAAGTGAAAGCATGTTTTAATGGTTAGTTCTCTCTTCTATCATAAACAGGGCTTTCATGTTGCGCGTGCTGAAACTCCTCCACGTGAGCGATCGCGCTTCTGATTTGGGAATAGCAAAAATGCATCATAGACAAAAGTTTGGGGTCCGCCCTTCACTATCTCTGATTGGTTTAGACCACGATATGAGCCTAATGTCTGTTGTTAAACCACAGGGAGACTCAGAATCGCGGATACTTTTTCTATTTTCTCGAACGGCTGGTCGCACAGGTGCGCCCTCAAATTTTTTTTAGTCGCACCCTTGAGAAATTAGGTTGCACGTACGACCAAATTGGTCGCACTCTAGAGCCCTGAATATAGCTAAGTTACTGTTACATATGCGCTTTCTCTTTCTACCGTTTACTCTCTCTTAAGACCTAAATCGCTGTGTTTATGAGGATACTTGCAAAGACTGGGATTCTGACGTATATAAGTGAGTTTATGTAATTATTCAAAGTCAGCGAAAAAGAACGCTTCTCACACACAGAAAGAGACGGCAGTGTTTAAAATGCGTGACCATGCTACAGATAGTCCCTCGTTTAGGAACGAGCTCCTGGTTTGGTCCTGCCTGGTTCTGTCTCCCCTTCATGCCCCGTGGTGGGCAGCGTATAAAGATCGCAGTCACCCAAATGATGAAAAAGTATTACCGTAAACAATGTATTTTGCGACACCACGAAATAAACGATAGAACATAATATGAAACGATAGACATTTTATTTCGTCCATCCGATATATATCGTCATATCGCACAGCCCTACTATGAAGTCTGAGCTAGAAAAATACTTATTATTATTATTATTATTATTAATAATAATAATAATAAACAACCAGCTCTTTAGTTTATTACCTTTACCACATTCAGTGTTATGGAAAATAATTTTCTATTACAGAAATTCACATTTATAAACTGTAAGAAATAAAAAGCAAAAATTTGAGACCAGAAACGCATCACGTAACTACAAGAGTAAATAATGATGACAATAATAATATCCCTGTCTTTGCAAGTATCCTTATAAACACAGCGATTTAGGTCTTAAGAGAGAGAAAGCGGCAGAAAGAGAAAAACGCATATGTGACCGTAGATATATTGGATCTGGTGTTCTCTCGATTTGTCCTAACGTTACCCGGTCAGATTTTGCTACCTCCCATTAAAACAGTGGGTAAGTTAGTACAAATTCGACAACGAAAAATGCTACCTGTTAAATTGTTTTATTAACGTCTACACCAACCCTAAACCTACCCTCACAGTAATGCAGATACATTCAATATTGTTGTTCAGCATGAGAAAAAGGATGCAATATTGATAAGCGCATGTGCAGTAAGCCGAGGTAGGAAATCCTGACGGGTAGGATAAAATGTCAAGACAAAAACTCATTAGATTGCAAATGACTCCCCCAGAGAAAAACATCTTTAGACGTTTTAAAGTGTCCTTTTAATCTGATATGGTCGCGTCAGTAATCATCACACGACCCTCACTTCGTTGCACTGCGTGAGATTAACTATTTTCATTTTGTACCTTAGAAGTTAATTGCGACTGAAAATCCAAAGATCGTCAAAACATTTACTTTCATATCAGTTTGTAGGCACATACGCGCATACACATTTTAACTGTTATACCCTACCGTGAGATTGACCAAAAAAATCAAAGAATAAATAAAGGAATGGGTAAATTAAGTGTTAAAAACTAAATAAAATAAAACTATCCTGCGGTTTGGAAGAAAACTTGTGTAACCTAATTTTTCAGTGAAAAAAGTCTGGGGGGGGGGGTTATATAGCATTGCAGAAGTCTTACCTTGACAAAATTAAAGACTCCTTCAAAAGTGATCCAATTCTTCCCAAAATTGGCTCAGATGATCAGTGGACTAAGCTGCACAGAAATGACCGAACGGATTTTTTATATTTTCTTTCGTTCCTAAGAAATACGTCTCGGAATTTGATCGTGCCCGTGTTTGTTGTGTTTTGCTATTAATCTTAACATTCTAATAAGTTACAGGCTAACCAATTACCATACTGTTTAATGTGACTCTTCAGCTGTCCAGTTAACCATAAGCTGCTTTACAATTAAATTATTGTGCTTGTGAAATGCGAAATAACTTTTTTTGTGAGCTCATTCTCACACCTTAACCTCTCTAAGGCAGTAGGTCAAATGTCTCGTGACTGAGTGGCACTCTCTGTTAAGCCGCTGCCTTTGAAGTTCAAAGCCTGTTGTGTTATGGGTTCGAATCCCATGTTGATCAACTTTATAAAATTGACCTTTGCTTTTGTTGCAGACATCGGATCTTCCGTGCATGTTCGCCTTGAATAAGAAACGTGTGTTTGTATATTTTCGTCTTAACTTTTGTTCAGTTTTGAACTTCTGTACTTCTGAACCTATCTGTTTTTTCCATGTACATTCTGTTTCTGCCATTTTGCTCTTCCCGCTCTGCACCGCCCTTCCCGATCTTCGCAGGCTTGGCCCCGGGAATCGCTGCTTGCAGCTATATTTTATTTTATATTTCTCCATTTAAATGGAGAGCGTTTTTAAATGGATTAATGTTTGTGATGTGGACATGTTTATTTCTGTTTTTTAAGCTTGTGCTTGTGAAGCATTTTGGGCAACGTGAGTTGTATTAAACTGTGCTATATAAATAAACAAAGCGTGAAAAGTAATGGCCCTAGTACTAAGCCTTGATGTACTCCGTACTGCACTTGCGATTTGATATGATACCCCTTCATTTACTGCTACGAATTGATAGCGGTCAGATAAGTATGATTTGAACCATGCTAATCCACTTCCGCTAATGCCCACAAAGTTTTCTAGTCTATTAAAAGAAATGTTGTGATCAATAATGTCGAATGTAGCGTGAAGATCCAGTAGCACTAATAGAGAGATACAACCACTATCAGGTGATAAGAGCAGGTCACTTGTCACTCTAATAAGAGCAGTATCAGTACTATGAGATGGTCTAAATCCTGACTGGAAATCCTCACTGATATAATATTTCTCTAAGGAGTATAATTGAGGATACTACATTTTCTAGTATCTTTGACAGAAAAGGGAGATTCGAGATCGGTCTGTAATTAACTAGATCTTTGGGGTCAAGTTATGGTTTTATTTTTTCATGAGAGGCTTAATAACACCCAATTTAAAGGTTTTGGGGACACATCCTAATGGCAATGACGATTTAATAATAGCCAAAAGAGGATCGATGACTTCTGTAAGCACCTCTTAATAAATTATTTAGATATATGTATTTATTTAGATGTTTATTGGCAAAATAATGGTTATATAGTAGGGCTGTGCGATGTGGACAAAAAAATATATAATTTTTTTTCGATTTTAATCACGATTTTGACACAAACAGACATGTTTTACAGTTATAAATGCATTCTGTGTGAATTTGAAACATATTTCCAAAGGAAACCAATTAGACCTTTCCCAAAAAGTTGTAAAATGTCTCTAGAAAAGACATATGGCAAAATATATATTATATGTATATTATATGTATATGTGAGTAGTCAAATCCAACAAAACAACATTCAACCAGAGCATTTGAGCGAAGCGGAGCGGTTCAATATTGCGCTTTGTGGGCGTGCGCTCTGCTCAGTCGTTCACGGCCAAAACAAACGCTCTGCTAATGTTCCGCTCACGTTCACCGGTAAACCAAATCCCGCTCAGATCACACGCTCACATTAAATGACTCCAGTAACGTTAGGCCTATTTATTTTTTCCTGTTTATAGTGACATTATTGAATAAATGTCTCAATTAAAGCAGTAGTCCGATAAGAAATGGTTATTTTTCAGGGTGAAATTGTTAATTTAAATTAGGGATGTTCATTAACCTTTAACCGACCGATAAGAATTTTGACCCATTAATACAATCAGTTAAACAGTTTAAAGTAACATTTATTTATTTGTAGTAATTTATCAAAATATTTTAAAAGGTTTGCTGCATGGTTAAAATAAGCTATACGAGTATAAAAAAAATAGTTTTTTAGAGAGAGCGAGAGAGAGGAAAAAACCAAGTCGCATTTTATTATTTCATTCAGAAATAGGCCGACACAAATAACAAACATTATAATAAACACTGTAAACATAGCTAGGCTATTTTAGTTCCCCTCACTCCACAACAAATTTTTTCAATTAACAGTAGGATAGAAAATAACAAGAATTAAAAATAAGAAGCTATAAGGACAA
The DNA here is from genome assembly GCA_003573665.1 of Oxygymnocypris stewartii. Taxonomy (NCBI): domain Eukaryota; kingdom Metazoa; phylum Chordata; class Actinopteri; order Cypriniformes; family Cyprinidae; genus Oxygymnocypris; species Oxygymnocypris stewartii. The sequence continues at coordinate 38,112 of QVTF01019580.1, read as the reverse complement.
ACCAAAACTAATTTAGGCTAAAACAAAACTGAAACCAATGTTGGGTCTCTCCTTCAACAGAAAATCAAATGTTCCCGCATTTGCGGTATTTAAAATGGCAAAATATTATTTACCTTATATTTACTTTTATTTTATTTCCCTCCCTTACAATATCCAAGTAAAACTAAATGTTTTGCATAACTTCACGGGGGTACGTTGATAACACTAAACAGCACAGATTTTACTACATATTTCAACTGAACAGTGTGTTTTTTCCATATGTTTCACTGGTTGTTTTTATAATGATAATGAACAGGCTGCATTGTGAAGGTAGAATGTTTAAATGTGCGCATGCGGCGCTGGAGCAAGCACTGGATTTATTCCCCTTCCAACAGTGGAAGCAGTTACTCCTCTTAGTCATGAAGATAATCGGCATTGTAAAAGGTCTGTTTTTATTTGTGTACATTCAATAAAAAAATAATCTTTGCTTTTTTGTAAAATAAGACAAAAAAAATAGAATGCAGCTTTCTGCCGTCTGCTTCAATTTTGCACAGCATAATAATGAACAAACTCTGCATACTCTAGAAAACACTGGGTTAAAAACAACCCAATTTGGGCTGGGTAAAATAGTACATTTGGGGTTAATTTTACCCAGTAAATTTGATTTGTTTATTTAACCCATCATTAATGGATGATTTAACTCCGCTAATGGGTTTATTCGTTTCTATTATAATATTTTCTTTTTTTTCTTTTTTTACTTTATGCATGAAATAATGTTTACAGATTAACTTAAATCCTCTAAACTTTAGTAAAATACTCCAGAACCACTGGTTTACGTGATAACTTCCTTTATTTCTCATTTGCTTGTTTTTATAAGCTATAAGCCTACACATTGCCTATTTAATCTCGTTTAACAAACATTAGAAGTAAAGATTAAACATTAAACAGACGTAATTCACGAGTAAATCGACCACTCTGTAATTCTGTTTCCACCGTAACAGCGTTGGCTCTCACGCCGAGCTGGAGTCGTGTTCGGCGGGAACTGATCACGGATAAGACCGCCGCTCTGAGCTTCACTCATGGACAAAATGTACTGCGATTGCCTTCACAGTCTGCCCAAAAACAAACAGTAAACCGCTCTGAGGACATATTTTAACATCCAAAGTATTTGTGTTCTGTAACTTTATAAATATAATAGTTTATTTTATGCAAAGCATCAGACTCTTCATCATGCAATAAGACAGACGCGAGCGACCGTTGTTTTGTGATTCACACCGCGAATGTTGTTCTGCATAAATTTGAACGATATACTGCACAGAAACAATTTTATAAATAAAATAAAATGTACACAAACTACCCAAACACTGAAAAAATAACCCCAAAAATGACCCAAAAGGCTCAACCCAGCATTTAGGTTAAAAAAATAACCCAGGATTTTTTTACTGCTTGTTGCACAGTATTTATTTCGTTTTCCTAAATTATTATTTAAGTGAAAATATATTTCTAGTATATGCCTATTTATTCGTTATAATATATAGCACCTAGCTTTATTGTGTGTTTCTCTGCTCGCAGAAGTGCTGCAGGTGTGTTATGTTATATGATATGATCATGTGAATCCTTGTTCTGTTGTCTGCTGCTTTTTGCGCATGTAAAATTAATTCCCCAAAAACAAATGTTAGTATTTTTAATGGGTCACAGACACGTATTCTTTATAATTTAATTCAGTTCTAATTTAAAATATTTGTCGGTTAACGGTTAGGAAAAATAACCGAAATTAACATCCTTAATTTAAATTCATAAAATTCAAAATCTTAATTTAAAAACGTGTCTTGTTTTGAAGCCACTTGGAACATTTTCGTAAAAAATTAAATAACTGAAAAGTATACTTTTACATTTAAAACAACGCTTCATATTCAAAACACGCACACAAGATGAAATGCAGATATAGAATTTCACAAAATACTTATCAGGCCCATGAAAGCACACACAAGATGAATTGCACTTGACAAATAATTATTTTGTGGCGTAAATAAAATAAACACTTTCTAAAATTAAAATAGACCAAAACTGCGGGGAAATGCGGTCTATTAAAACCTCTGTCAATCTTCACAGGATTTTAGAATTTGCTTTTAGAAACATTAGCTTAAGACAAACTATTGCTTCGCGTATTCCACAGATTCTGGAATTAACAAATTACCAAAGGGGCATTTTGGTCTGAGCGAGCGGTGCTGAGAGTATTGAGCAAGTGGAGCGCAATCTTCATAAAGATGCTCTCTGCTCTGAAGGAAATATGATCGCTCCGTTTGCGCTCCACTCCGCTCACATGCTCTGCATGCAACATGCATTTTTTTTTGGCCACCAAGTCCTTATCCTGTTCTGAACTCATCTTCCCTGTTTCTTTAGCATACTATCTGTCTGTATGCCCGGTCTGTTCTGTTCTTGCGCTCAATTTAGGCGCGCTGCATTCTGATTGGTTCGGAAAGCATACTGCGGGAGGTTGGGGCCGGGGGCGCAGAAACAATTGTGCTATAAAGCGATTTAGAAATCACGCAAGCTCAAATCACGATTTTATTTCGATTTTGATTAATCGCACAGCCCTATTATATAGTAAATGTTAAAATAGTTTAGCGTGTTTCAAACAAGTGCATCTTGTTAAAAGTTACATGCGGTGGCTAGGGGTGGGTGATATGGAAAAAATATAATATCACAATTTCTTTTTTTTAAATATCACGATTCTTCATTATGTTGGTTTTACTATTTTGCAAGTTGTCTGAGCAGTACAGCCAAACTAAGTTCCCCTATATAAAGCCTTTCAAGGTAACAAAAAAAGATATTTATAATAATAATAATAATTGGTTACATTTATATAGCGCTTTTCTAGACACTCAAAGCACTTTACATAGAAGGGGGGAATCTCCTCATCCACCACCAACGAGCAGCATCCACCTGGATGATGCGACGGCAGCCATATTGGGCCAGAACGCTCACCACACACCAGCTTACTGGTGTAGAGGAGACAGAGTGATGAAGCCAATCAGTGTATGGGGATGATTAGGAGGCCATGATGGTCAAAGGCCAATTTAGGCCAAAGTGGGCAAAGAAAAACATTTGCATTTTTCTTATTAAAAAATAAGAACAAAGATACAGATTACAAATACACATAATATACAAATAAAACAAACAGTGCTTTATTTCCAGGTACAATATATGTATTTAGCAGGAGCTTTCAAGAAACTGAATGAACAAATGTAAAAATAAAAACGTATATAGACTGATTCCTAAAGCAACTGTATACATTTTTTTCAGTCAAGAACAGTGAGTGATTTTTCTCTGTGCTTTGTTGTTTTATTAGTCTTCCTGTGGCTCAGTGGTAGAGCATTGCGTTAGCAGAGCAAAAGGTTGTGTTCAATTTCCAGCGAACACACTTACTGACAAAATGTATAGCCTGAATGTACTGTAAGTCGCTTCGGATAAAAGAGTCTGCTAAATGCATAAATGTAAATGTATTAACGTTAAAAGGAATAGTTCACCCAAAAATAAAAATTATGCAGTCTGTCGATTCGGTCATGGTGTTTTTTTTTTATACCATTTATATATTTACTCAAAAGTTGTTTTTAACCTAAGTGAGTTTCTTTCTTCTGCTGAACGTAAATGCTATTTTGAGGAACAAGGAAAACCAAACAGTTTGCTGATCCTCGGTGACTTGCATATTTTTCCTACTGTCAATGTGGACCAGCAACTGTTTGGTTACCCAGATTCACCAAAATATATTATTTTGTGTTCAGCACAAGAAAGAAGTTAATACAGGCTTGGGACAACATGAGAGTGAGTAAATGACAGAAATGTAATTGTAGGGTGAAACATTCCTTTTAATTAAAGTCGGCTGCATGTTTAATACTGTCCCTTTAAGACCTGCACGCATCTAATATGCAGGCGCACATCCGTTTGTCAAACTTTCATTTTAGACATAACCAACTGAGTCTATACATAAACCTTGTGTGTTTTGACCGTATTAGCTTTAATGATAACTTAGTTCAGTAATCAGGCGCTGTTTGACAGGGTTTTAGTGCGCATGCTTCTGGTGTATGCGCTCAGAAAAAGCGGACGTCAGACCAGCGCACGAATGAAACGTTTAACCGGCAAGGCTTGTATGCAAATAATGTACTTTTGCAATCGCGAATAAGTGCAGTGTCCTGTCCGAGTAACTATACCGCTGTATGTCGTGTTGCACACCGTATAGAGATGGAGGCGCCAGAACTGGAACTGAAAGAATGTGCGCTGTAGCACAATACTACGATATTTCTTCAAAAGCAGATCGTGGAGACATTTTTATCGTCCACGATCAAAAATCATCATATCACACACCCCTAGCGGTGGCCGTGCTGGAGCATTTCCTGAGCATCAACCGCTGAGTGAACAGCGATATGAAAGCGGCTTCACGAGGTTAAGATGAGCATATACAACAGAGAGAGAATTTAATTCAGCGCTTTTATTTCCAATATGCCCTCATTAATGGCTGTATTTAAATCAGGCAAAGTTACGTCTTTATTGGGAGAGGACTTGACGGATTATTTTACGTGACTCCGGCTTCACGAGACTAACGATGAGCATAGACCACAAAGAGAGACTTAAATTCTGCACTTTTATTTCCAACATTCGCTCATTCATGGCTGCATATGATTACATTCAGGCAAAGTTACGTCTTTATTGGGAAAGAGTGACTGATTATCTTACGTGACTCTGTGAGTTCGTCTCTATTTCTTAGAGCCAAGCTGCATAATCTACATATCAGGCATTTATTTAATACATCCGATTTGTGCATTAATGGCAATTGTTAAATAAAGTTTACTAACTACAGCAAATCAAGTACCTGTGCACGCTGCTGATGTTGTTGACTCGTCTCCCCTCAGACACGCTGCAATGACGATCCTACGCGCACTTCTCAAAACAACCACAAGATGGTGGCATTTATTGGTGAATCCGATATTACAAAAACAATATCAGATTAAAGCTGCAAGCAGCGATGTAAGGGACCTCGCCCGGCTCACCGCCGACCGGTGGCTTCAGAAAGACAGGGAACCGTGAGCAATATGCATTTAAAAAGGTAAATATAGAGGAATATATCAAAGTCATTTATATGTACCAAACCTGCTGCCAGCTGGTGGCGCAACGTCCATAACTGAACATTAACATGTAGATGTCTTCAGGCTAGAACTTATCAAACATATGAAGTTTGGTGAAGATTGAACATTGCATGTTTAAGCTAGTGTAAAACAAGTAATTTCCTGTAGCCAGCAGGTGGCGCTATGTCTATAACTAAACATTGGCACTTAAATGTCTTCAGGCCATGGCTCTTATCAAACGTGTGAAGTTTGGTGCAGACTGGACATAGTATGTTTGCGTTAGCGTAAAGCCTGACACATCCTGTTGTCAAGAGGTGGCGCTATGGTTACTTCTAAATATTGGCCTTTAGAGGTCTTCTGGCCAGGACTCTTACCAAAAATGTGAAGTTTGGTGCAGATTGGACATAGTATGTTTGAGTTAACGTAAAGCCTGACACATCCTGTTGTCAACAGGTGGCGCTATGGTTACATCTGAATACTGGCCTTTAGATGTCTTCAGGCCTGGAATCTTACCAAATATGTGAAGTTTGGTGCAGAGTGGACAATGCATGTTTGAGTTACTGTAAAACAATGAATTTCCTGTGGCCAGCAGGTGGCACTATATAACTGAACTGAAAATTTGGTATATATCTTCAGACCAGTAATTAAAAAAAAACATATGAAGTTTGGTGCAGATTGAACATTTCATGTAGAATTTGGTCTAAAACAAGTAATTTCCTGTTGCCAGCATGTGGCGCTATGTCTATAACTAAACATTGGCACGTAGATGTCTTCAGGCCATGGCTCTTATCAAACATGTGAAGTTTGAGACAGATCGGACATTTTATGGCTGAGTAACAACAGCTTATATTCCCATGGCGAGACATCGAATTTTGTCACGCCGCCATACGCCGGTTTCACACTGCAAGCGTAAGCAGGGCGTAAGCAGCGCGTAAGCAGGGCGTAAGCAGCACGTAAGCAGCGCATAGCCATTTTGCATTCACACCGGCAGCGTTTGCAGCGCGCACCTGAACCGCCTCTTCTGTACAGAATGGGCAAATTCGAATCTAATTTTAAACACAATTGGTCTTGATTTATTATTAGAATAGTTTATATTACTGTATTTGTTTTATTTACACTGTACATGTGCATCTGTGTTTATGTGCAGTACGTATTGTAGATAGAAGAAAGGCAATTGCGCTGTATTTGTTACTACGGAGATTACGAAGAAGGATACGACGTAGATTTTGGGCAACGGAACAGCAAAAAACAATAACTGTAAAAAAAAAACATTAATTATAGGAGAATGACATGCCTTTGAAGTTTTGGTCAAAAGATTACATCTACAATGTTGACATATTTTGCATCTTTATTTAACATTTATTAACAAACCTCTTCATAATGCCTGCTGACAAACGCTTCTTTAATAATGAAGCAATATCTGATAAACATACTCATAAACAGCAGATTTACAAGCAATCTCATGCTAACATCTTCAACATGCATCGTAAATGTCTTTATTAACACGTAAAATGTAAACGTTGTAATAGGGATATTAGCAAAAACACGAAAAACACACTTTCAAACAAGTCACCCACATCATAGACTTATTTGGTGTAGCTACATGTGTAATATTTATGTGACGTATTTGAATATGTATTTATTCGTTTGTCACTTCGTGTATTATCAAATAATCAATCCACTGCATCCCATGCCTTTTCTTTGGCTTGTAAGTCCTTATACATAAAATTTTGTGGGTCATAACTTTTTGTTTTTCCACTTCTATGATGAGACGAGTGTCGTCCATTAGGTCATCTTCCAGGTGTACTCTGAAGACCCCCGTCTGGCTACACCGGGCGCTGTCACGTGCGTTTGTTGATGATGCCTGTTGTCAGCATGACATCTGCTTCTATGCCAACATATAGGCATATAAACTACACAATATATATTACAACTTGCTACGAAATAGTTGAACTTCATGGTAACTGTTTAAAATACATTACATCCCATTTACAAACTTTAAATATGTTTTTTTTTTGAGTGTCGATCATAAATAATGTCCTGTCACTTTAATTGAGCGTAAGCAGCGCGGCAAAAATTGACTCGGCGCCGAAACGATCGCGGCACTGCCGCTCCTGCTCTGCTCCTGCTACGCGCTGCCGCGCCGCCCCTGCGTGCTGTGTGAACGCTCTCGTCCGTTAACATGGGCGCCGAAAGAAATACGCGCTGCTTACGCCCTGCTTACGCGTGCAGTGTGAAACCGGCGATAGACACGCCCATTAGCGAAAACTCAAGCTCTTTGCAATTCAACATCACAAAGGCCTTTAGATTAGACTGACCTATATATTATGTTGATGTCATTAAATCTCTAGGAGGAGTTAGTTACAGAGTAAAACATATCACTTCCTGTTGCCAGGAGGTGGCGCTATGAATTTATATGAATATGGTCACTTAGATCTCTTCAGGTCAGGATTCTTATCAAACATGTGAAATTTGGTGTAGATCGGACATAGCATGCCTGAGATATAACAACTTCCTGTTTCATGGCGAAACATCAAAATTTGACAGGACGCCACGGACACGCCCTCCGATAAACTCTAGATCTTCGCAATTTAACGTCACAGGGCTTTTAGATTACAATGACCAATTTTGGTGTTCATCTGAATAAATCTCTGAGAGGAGTTCGTTAATGTATGACACCTGAAAATGGCAAAAATGATACAAAATATGACGAGAAAATTCAAAATAGCCGACTTCCTGTTTGGTTTCTGATTTAGTACCTAGAGACTTTTTTGTAGGTGTTGTTAAGTTACATGAGTGTAGCGATTTTCGTACATGTACGTGAAACGTAGCTCGAGGCGCACTCCGCTAAATATTTATAGGTGGCGCTGTCGAGCCATTTTGCCACACCTACTCCTGAAACCCATATCAGACGTAAATTTTCACCAGTTCTGATGCGTGTGCAAAGTTTCCTGACTTTTTGAGCATGTTTAGGCCCTCTAAAATGCGATTCAGTTTGGAGAAGGAGAAGAAGAAGAAAAAGAAGAAGAAGAATAAACGGAGCAGATTCAATAGGGTCCTCGCACCAAGGTTCAAGGTTCTTTATTATTTGTCACATACACAATCATACAGGGTATAATAAGTAGTGAAATGTTAGTCACCATTGGTGCTCGGTCCCTAATAATAAACATCACCGATACAATAGGGTCCTCGGACCATCGGTGCTCGGTCCTTAATAATAAACAACACCGATACAATAGGGTCCTCGTACCATCGGTGCTCGGTCCCTAATAATAAACAACACCGATACAATAGGGTCCTCGCACCATCAGTGCTCAGTCCCTAATTATGGTAAAATGCTTAAATATCGGGAAAAATATAGGTAAACGATATATCGGTCGATCTCTAGTTTCAAACACATTGCTCTGTATGTAGTTACAGTAAATGGTAGGGATGCACCGAAATGAAAATTCTGGGCCGAAACCTATAATTCTGGATGTGCTTGGTCGAAAACCGAAAATGCTTTATATTATTTAATAAAATAAATAATTATTACAAAGTAATTTTATAAGACTTATTATAACTCAATTTTAATGACACTGAATTTAAAAAACAAGCCAATAAAATAAGTTAAATAATCACAATTTTATTGAAAGAAAATTGGACAGAAAATATATTAATATTAAATATCAATGAATTGTTTTTATTCAGTTCTATACAACAGAATCTTAGATAACTGTTTTTGTTATTTTTGACTAATTATCCAAATAATGAATAGTCCTGCAATCAGGGTTTTTCCTTTCTCAAAATGCGGTGGAGGTGGTACCATCCTGATCATGTGCACACAATATACCCTTCAACTGGCTGAAACAAACACATTATATAACAAACAAATATATTTTAGGTGTTATAGGTTCAAGGTTTCTTTATTTGTCACATAATAAATTATACAGGGTATAATTAGAAGTGAAATGTAAATCAAATCAGGTCCGCTCAGTGGACAGTGCAAAAAAATACAAATAAAAAATAAAATTCTATAAAGTAACACAACACAAGAGCATATAAATGGTAAAAGAAGAGAGAGTAAAATGTGCAATGGAATACAAAGTGCAAAACAATAAGATGTGCAAAACGATAAGATGTGCAAAGAACAGTGTACTGGGACTATAATAACTATAATTTTCATTTTATTTAATCATATAATTGTTTTATTTTATCTTACCTAATGTTTTATTGTTATTTGTTTTTAAAATAGCCTCATGAAATGTTTTATTTTTCCTATGAAATTCTGTGTTGTGTATCTGGTTATCAAATGAAGGCATAAAACATACATTTAATTTATCTTTAAATGATTGAAAAATAATATTTTTTTATGGCAAACAAAAGGAATTTACTTCTCAAATTAAAACATGTTAGAAATTTTGTGTGATCATCAATAGTTTTCATAATTTTAGTAGTATGTACATTCTACTGAACAAATATTTCTGCTGCATTGTCTTCAATACATCAAAATAAAAGTCTGGATTTTTGCTGTGAATACCTTTTACATTTCTGTTTGTATATGATATGAGGATAATTTTACTCAAATGAAATGGTGAAACGCTCATAAAGTGACTCCGAGCAGTTCTGGAGATGTTGTTCGTGTGTTTATGTCCTCATTGAGACATTTGCGCTTCAGTGTGTGTGTGCTAAAGGAAAACGCGCATCTCTGTCATCCATTCATACATGAATATGATCGCGTAATAAGAGTTAATGCTCATCAGATCGTGTAAATCAGTGTAAAATTAATAGAAATGGTGATTCGGTGCAAGGAAACATTAAGTGAACATGTATAAAATATAAAAACCCTGGCAGAGCTGTATTATCAGCGAATGTGAGCAGAGCATAGCGGGGAGCAGATCAGTGAAGGAGATTTGACCAGCGTTGCCCAGATCAGCTGTACAACAGCATGTGACAGCACAGCAGCTCTACTGCAAACAGGTAAAAGTACAAGTATACTAACTTTACATAGATATTTCTTGTTGGCACGTCATTTGAGCGGACTCTGCTATTCCGGTGAGCATGAGCGGTAACTGAGCAGATTGATAGAGCGGAATATTGAACAGAGCGTCACGCGGCGCAGTGATGACGGCTGAGTGAGAGGGGGAACCGGAACATTGCTGGGCGGTGTGGTGTGGCATATATTTTCGGCTGCCAAAAATTCAGTGCATCTCTAGTAAATGGACGAAACGATCCTCGATGATTTTGTCTTGTATTCAAGTTACTCAAGGAATCGTTTCAGCCCCAACTGTGTGTGACTTCCTGATCACTTGATGATCCATGACTGTCTTTGTTTTGTGATGGTCCATTGTTGGTCCTGAGCAGTTCAACTGCCTGCTATTCTTCAGAAAAATCCTCCAGCTCCTGCACATTCTTTGGTTTTCCAACATTTTCTGCATATTTGAACCCTTTTTCCAACTTTTTTTTTGACTGTATGATTTTGAGATCCATCTTTTCACATGGAGGACAACTGCTCCGGACCAACGAGGGACTTCTAAATAGGGTTGGGTACCGAAACCCGGTACCAACATGGCACCGGTACCTATGGAACTGGTATGTACCGAACCGAATCAGAATGCAGATTTCGGTGCCTCATTTCGATGCCATGCCTGAGCGATCGGTTGAAATATTTGTCCTTTGTTTCTCCGAAACGGACGTAAGAAACATCACCGGCACCACACGTGCAAAATAATTTCTCGACTGAGAAAATGCACATTAACTCAATTCGGAAAGCTCTAATAATACAAGTCCAACAAATCTTTGTAGTAACGCGAATGTGCGGTTTTAACATTTTGACTTAAAAGCACAACTCTGGAAATGAGAGGATCTGAGGAGCGCGTGCGTGAATGCAGTAATTACACTTGCTCTGACGACCTTCCATTAACTAGCTAAGCTACTACTACTCCATGGGCTACTAATACATCGATTAGCAATGGATTATAAATATACTTAATTATTATGAAAATACCAGAGATGGCTTGAATAAACTATGCTTTGTCGTAGTCGAGTGTTTATTGTATTTATTTTATCATTCACAACGTTTATATCTTCTGTTTATTTATTCATATCACAGGGAAAAAGAGTTTGCTACTTTTGTGACTGGATCTGTGTATTTTCTGTGCGAGGGCGCCTTCTAGTGTCCATTATGAATTAAAAACACATCACCCCCCGGTTTCACAGACATAGCTTGAACCTAGTGCTAGACTAAAATGTAACTCTTAGCTGTTTTAAGTTTTGTTAAAAACTCTTAGCTGTTTTCTGAGTTGCTTTTTCATACAGTTTAAATGGTCGTGATTTTTCATACAATTAAATGAATGTATATCTCTCTGACATTTGTGTTCCAAATATATTGATTTATATTGTAAAAATAATTGTAGTTATTCATTATTAATATAATTGATTTAGCTAAAGTTATTACATTTTTAAATAGTTAGAATATATATTATATAACACATCTTACCAGCAAACACTCATTCACATACTTCTCTCCACTCTCTGAGGCAAAAATCTCTAAACTCATCCTTTCCAGTCATCCTACTACTTGTCTGCTTGATCCTATTCCATCTCATCTCCTTCAAGCTATTTCTCCTGGAGTTGTTCCTGCACTCACTCACATCCTTAACACATCCCTTCACACTGGAATTTTTCCCCCAGCATTTAAACATGCTCGTATAACCCCACTTCTTTAGAAACCCACTCTTAACCCAACTCTTTTAGGGAACTATATACCAGTTTCCCTTCTAACTTTCATTGCAAAAACACTTGAACGAGTTGTGTTCAACCAAGTCACTGCCTTTCTCACACAGAACAACCTCCTGGACCGTAACCAATCTGGCTTCAGAAGTGGACATTTCACCGAAACTGCCTTGCTCTCAGTTGTTGAAGATCTAAGACTTGCAAGAACGGCTTCCAAGTCTTCATTACTTATATTGCTGGATCTGTCTGCTGCTTTTGATATGGTCAACCACCAGATCCTCCTGTCAACCCTATTGAGAAAGGGCATCTCAGGAACCACACTCCAGTGGTTTGACTCTTACCTCTCAGATAGGTCCTTCAAAGTATCTTGGAGGGGTGAGGTATCCGAGTCACAACATCTAGCTACAGGGGTGCCACAGGGCTCAGTTCTTGGACCACTTCTCTTTTCTGTCTACATGGCTTCACTAGGTTCTGTCATTCATAAACATGGATTTTCATATCACTGCTATGCTGATGACACTCAACTCTACCTCTCATTCCATCCTGATGATCTGACGATAGCTGCTCGCATCTCAGCATGTCTAGCGGACATTTCTAGCTGGATGAAGGACCATCACCTTCAACTCAACCTAGCTAAGACAGAACTGCTTGTGGTTTCAGCAAACCCATCGTTTCATCACAATTTCACCTTCCAATTAGGCTCATCAACCATAACTCCTTCAAAAACAGCCAGAAACCTTGGAGTTGTGATTGATGATAAGCTGAATTTTTCAGACCACATTACTAAAACTGCCCGGTCCTGTAGATTTGCATTATATAATAAGAAGATCAGGCCCTTTCTCTCGGAACATGCAACTCAACTCCTTGTTCAGGCTCTTGTTCTGTCCAGACTTGACTATTGCAATGCTCTCTTGGCAGGTATTCCAGCCAGTTCCATCAAACCTCTACAATTAATCCAAAACGCTGCTGCAAGGTTAATCTTTAATGAGCCGAAAAGAACGCACGTCACACCTCTATTCATCAATTTGCACTGACTACCAATAGCTGTTCGCATTAAATTCAAGGCATTAATGTTTGCCTACAGAACCACCTCTGGCTCTGCAACCCTTTACCTAAATTCATTACTTCAGACTTATATGCCCTCTAGAAGCTTGCATTCTGCAAGTGAACGACGCATTACTGTACCATCCCAAAGAGGCACAAAATCCATTTCACTGACTTTTTCATTTACTGTTCCCATCTGGTTCCCTTACTGTTCCCACCTGCCCAACTCAATCCGAGCAGCTGAATCCTTACCCGTCTTCAAGAAACGGCTAAAAACACATCTCTTCCATCTTTATTTGACCCTCTAACTCTAGCACTCTCTATTCTAAATGTATTTTATCTAATCTGTCTTCTTTTTATAAAAATACAAACATTTGACTCTCTATTAAATGCATATTTATTCTCTAACTGCTAGCTTTTCGTGTAAAACTAACACCGTTTAATTGTTCTATATTTTACATACTAGTTTAAAAAAAAAAAAAAAAAAATCCTTCCTACGTGTACTGCGTTAGGCTAACCAGGACTTGTAACGGCACTTGCATGTTATTGCTCTTTTGTTGGTTTTGATTGCTTCTATAATGTCCTCATTTGTAAGTCGCTTTGGATAAAAGCGTCTGCTAAATGACTAAATAAATAAATAAAACTAAATATTTTAGCTAATTGTAAAAGCTGAATAATTGATCAAAGTTTACTCCTTAATCTGTGAAATAATCGAATATTAGTCAACTAATCATCCATTATCAAAATAGAAGTTTGTTGCAGACCTAATGGACTCAAAGTCTACTGTCTTTAAAGTAGTTTGGAAACCATGCTTTTGAGTTGAAGCTCTGGTTTTGGGAATTTCTTAACCTTCCGTGATGGCATATCGCAATAGTCTAATATTTGTGCACACCCCTAGTTTATTTTTCCACAAAATGAGTCAAGTTCTAGGGGTTCTGTTAAATCTAAAAACTGAGCTTTTGCTCAATGCTCAAAACCACATTATGAATGTTAACGTTTTGGCACTGTGATGTTCCCTTGTACCATTTTCTATTTTCTCTTTTTATTTAATTTAGAACAGATTTTAAAAATGTTTCTCGTTTTTACTGCTTAGCCACATTTTATTTAAGCCTAACTTGCCAGTGGTGAATAACCCTTTAAGTCTTGCTGTGTAAGTGATCTATCATGTACGACATGCCACTTGATCTATCATGTATGGTGTTTATTTGGATTTAAAAGCAAAAAGGACAAATTTAAAACATCGTAATGTGCAGGATATTTATCACCCAATGATGACATTAGCAAAAATCTGTTGTAGCGGAGAGTGTTGTGCTGTCAAACCAAACTGCAGAAGAACAACTCCTTATCTGAGAAGAATGCACAATCGATCAAGCACATTTTATTTAAAAAATGTTTGTCACTTGTTTAAGATGATGCAGATTCCTTTCTCTTTTGTTTCTAGGCCAGAAGACATGTCTCCATCTGCATGGTGTTTTCCCATACATCTATGTGCCGTATGATGAGTTTGGGCAGGATGCAGATCGTTACCTTCGGCAGGTGGCCTACAGTATCGACAGATCCCTGAACATCAGCATGGGAAACCCCTCGTCTAATGTGCAGCACATCTTTAAAGTGATTCTGGTGTCTGGCATGTATGTGTAAAAGGCACACAAGTGCACACTAGTGTTTTCTTGGACCACTACTAGTGCTGGGCGGTATACCGGTTCATACCAAATACCGGTGTTTATTTTTCGTAAGATTTTTTTTAAAATACCACAATACGGTATTTAATTTAAATACCGCAATACGTCGTTTAAGCAACGCTCGTAACGCGACACTGTTCACTGTTAGTGACTTCAGCACTATATATATATATATATATATATATATAAATAAATAAATACATTTTTTTTTTTTCATAAAAGGTACATATTGACAAACCAAGAGACTTTTCTGGAAAAACCTAAGCTATGGTTCAGTTGGAAGATGTCTCTAGTACTGCCCCGAGAGCACAAGGTCCGCCTCTCTCGGCGTCTCTTCTGAGCAGTGAGTGGTAGAGAAGCAGTACATTCAGCTGGACGTACCGCAGCAGACTCGTCTGTAAATGAGTACAAAACTGCGTTTCCATGCACCTGTTGTCGGTAACTGACTGTTTGGAATTATAAATATGAGCATAGGTCGTCTGTTAATATTATGTGCTTTATTTGTTGTTTTTTTTACTCCGACACAGGCAGTGCGCTGCATGAGACAAAAAATAATAGCCAAAACCACCACATAGCCCCTCTTTAGTTATGCATGTTGATTTTATCAGATGATGTCGCGATCATAAACGAGAGTGACTCCTGGTTAACATGCATTAATGGGTCGTGTTTAGTCACTATTAATATTGAATCTGTCTAAAATATTCACTCATGACAGTAAAATAGGACATTGTAAGTCAGTCTACGGCAGTATTTACTCTCTCAATCAGTAGAAAATGTGGTAAATACCCGGTCATGCATGAAAAAAAATAAATACCATCATAGACCGTGAAACCGGTAAAATTTTGAAAAATACCGTGATATACATTTTTGGTCATACCGCCCAGCACTAACCACTAGTAATTTTATTTAGGTTTTTATTACATAATAGAGATTTATATATCGGCACAAGCCTGCCTGCTCAAACACAGATCAACACCCACTTCATCATTGCCTCTTAGACCCACCCACTGCTGCATTAATATGTTCAGGCAGAAGAAATACTGGACAGGATCACTGCACTAAAAACATTACCTTTTAAATCTTAAAGTGGCTGTTTATTTTCAGCCATATGAATGTTTCCGAGCGATTATCTGTTTGTTCTGTTTATTTCACCATGGATTATCCAGTTGAAATTTGGTTTGGTTTGCAGGCTTTGCTCATTTTTATGGACCTAACAGTAATGTTGCAGCATGTAAGCAACCAGTGACTAAATTATCAGCTTCACATTGTTCCTCTTACTAGTACATTTAATATAAATTGATTAAATTATAAACAGAAAGCGAGCAAAGAGTGCTCCCTTTTTAAAATCAGATGTCAATCAAAAAGTGTGAGTTCCAAGTTGCACTTTCGCCAAACCTTCCTCTAAAATTAGTGCTGTCTACACTGCTCAGTGAAACTTGATATTAGTAAACAGCATAGATCTAAATAGAATGCTGTATTCAACACTTCATAAGTAGTTAATCTTGGCAACTGTTGTTTTAAGATTATAGTAAAAGTTTTCATAACAGTTCCACGTTTGAAATTGAATTTAGTATATAGTGTAATGCTTTTCACAAGTGTTTTCAATGGTAATCAGCAAGTAGTCTGTTAATTAGTCAGAGAGGAGTGTCAAAGTATTATCCATGTGGCAGTACTATACTGCTATGATACAGATCATGCATGTGACTCATCATTATTTCAGTTAAGTATACTTAATGAATATGTTAGGTAATGATAACATCTTGTGATCATAATGACAATATACATGTATAATTTGACTGCATTATGTGAATGGTTAGCTGGAAGATATGGCACTTTAACTTAGATTTAGAGAGTACGTCTGACCCCCAGATATATTTAGGAAGGCTAGTCCAGTGTTTAAGAGCCAAATGCAAAATGTTCTACCTCCATTAGTAAACTTTGCTTTTAGTACTATAAAAAGTCCAGAGTTTTGTGACCTTAAACTACATGATGGTTTGTAGCATGATAGATGATCAGTTAACTATGAAGAAACTAGACTGTTTTGGCTTTCCTACAAAAAGGAGTATAGTTAAGCATATTCAACTTTTTGTAATATTATAGACATAAGTAGGATTTGAGATGGGTCTGTAATTTGCCAATTAACTATAGCAGTGGTTATTTGACCATACATACCCTGCGAAGTGGACATCACTGGCTGTTCCACCATGAACATATGGAACCTCGTTCAAAGGGCACATATACGGTCCATTCAAAGGGGATTAAAGTGTGCGAGACATGAATTTAAATTTGTATTTATTTGCAGATGTATATAGCGTCACATTTCACACTTCCATTGTCCTGCAGAATTCAGCTCCAACCCTAAACAAACACACCTGAACAAGCTAATTAAGGTCTTTAGGATCACTATGGCTGTGTTCCAGTTCATAATTTTTTTTTTTATGCACTTCACTCGCAAACTTCCCTGTCTCGTTTACTTGGATTTACATAATTGATTATGTTGCAGGAGTGCCCACTTCTGGTGGTATCTTTGCAATGGGCTGAACTGGAACGTCCTATGCCCTTGATAACTTATGGTGCTTTTCCACTGCATGGTACGGCACGGTACGGTTCACTTTTGGGGGGTTTTCCACTGGGTACTGTACCTGGTATTTTTTTAGTACCACCTCGGCTGGGGTTCCAAGCGATCCGTACCGTTACCAAAACGTGACATGTAAACTCTACTGATCACTGATTGGCCAGAGATAATCGTCATTACTGCGTCACTGAACTTGCGACATGAGACCCATAGACCCGCTAGATTTAAATCAGCACAGCCAGCGAGGGAGCGGATGCAACTTTTGTTTGAACAAACGCACCTTTTTTTTATCAACCACAAAATAGCAGTGTCGTTGTCTGTTGAGGAAGTACAGACGTTCCTCTCGTTGATAGCCGAGGAGCGGATCCAGTGAGAGCTCGATGGCGTGACGCCGAAGGAAAAAGCCTTATGTATATACTTTTGAACTTGCTATATTTTCAGAGTATGTCTTCTGTTTATATTTTTACCTTTGTATGTGTGTTTTGCTTCAATTAAAAACCATCTGATCGAATAAGTGTACCTCCAGACTATATTAAATATGTATTATTGTATGATCACGTAATGAACCTCTTTAAAAAGACAAATGATTAATGCCACGATTATAAAAACCATCACATAAATAAAAAAACAAGGGATACATTGTAAATTTTGAAATATTCAAACGTTTATTGATAATTTACTTTACAGAACACGCTACATGAATAGTTAACTAATCAAGTAACGCAGCACACCTGCCCTCCTCCTCTACAGCCCGTGGCACAGCACCACAGTCTCTGCTTCTGTGGGTAAATCCCAAGCATTCTCATAGACCTCTCCATTGTTGTTAAAACATCCACATGCCGAGAATGAAGAACACTATTCCGTCTCCTTTCTTTGTTGTGAGTTTGTTTGTGGCGTGTTTACGATGATGTCATGGCAGTAGAGGCGGAGCAATTATAACGATGCGTGAATAATCCCGCCCACTCTAAAGCGGTACTAAACTGCAGTGGAAACGCAAACCGACCCAAATCTTTTTTACATAAATATTAATGGTTGTTTTTCGTGTTAAATGTGAAGAATGACAGGTTGGATGCCACATACTTTATTTTTTATTGGCGGATTATACAGGTGTATTTTCACTTTAACTTCACACAATGTAACATGATTTTATTATTGTAATTTTTACTTTGTTCTTAAAATATGACATTAATCTTATTTAGTTATTTATTTGAGAAAGATAAACTGATAAAACTTGCGCTGGCCGCTTGGTATTTAAAAAAACTAAAACTTGAATTTAACAAACATAAAATGTTCCAATCATATTTCTTAATTAAAATTAATAAAGAAACGAATGAATGACCACTTTGCTATTAAAACCCAGCAGCTTTTTTACCGAACGAAGAAAGAGAGAGTGAGAGAAAGACGTGGGCTCTGGTCGGACTCGGGCGGAGAATTCTGAGAAGCTGCAGGGCTCTATATTCGTTCCCTCGTTTCAATTAAAAGTTTACCGGATTAATTGTGAACCGATTGCACTCTCGTCTTCTTCCCGAGCATGTGAACATGTTCATTTAAAATATGAAATAGGTTATTGTTATGAAGACAGACGTTAAAATTAATGCTCACATAATAAGTGCCGTCATTCTGGCTGTTCACAATGTTATAGCACGTAATGTTTTAAGAATGATATTCTGTTTAGCGTAATATGTTTTAAACCTAATATTCATTAATTAATCAAACGGTTACGTTTTTTTATAATATGAATGTTCATGCTCATTTTTTAAATGTCCTAACCTTATGAGCAGTTGATAATCGACGGACTGTTCTGTTAATAAATGCCTCATTCGGTTATGTTATATTAATGTTTCAGCAATCATAAGTTACGACCATTAATTGGCTCAGGTTAAGATAGAATATTCTCTCATTAATTAAACTGTTATCTTACAGATTGAAAGACTGAATAGTTTCTCTCCCTCTCTGTGTGTGTGCGTGTGCGTGGGTGGGTGCGTACATGCGTGGGAGGGGTGCGATTTTCAAATAGTAATCGAATAATACCCAGCGATTATCGAATATTACTTTTGCTTAAAATGCCCATCCCTACTGTCCATATAAACTTGCCTCGATATAAACTTGCCTCGTCCGCTTCATAAAGTGAAACGCTCTTCCAAATGGCAGTGGGGATTCCCCTATACAATTACAGGCAGGTGAGTTTGATCAAGGTTGGAGCTAAACTCTGTAGGACAATGGATCTCACGGGCCAGAGTTGAGAACCCCTGATTTAGAAGCTTAACCGTCAGCTTGAAGATCATCAGAACAAGACCTAGAGAAGGAGGTGTTTATAATGATGAGAATAGGCACACCCGCTACAGGACACAATTATTTCAGTAGTGTAATGGTAGGGATCTAGTTTACATGTCGTTTGTTTTGATGTTTTGTAAGGTGTCTTTTCTTTCTTTTTTGTCCTATGGGAAGTAAAGGACTGCAACTGATAATTATATAGTTATCAAAACAATCATAAATTATTACAGAGCACAGAGGTGCTCAGCCTTGCCAAGTGCGTAGAGCCCTGTCTGTATCTAGGCTTATTGTCATTAATTTAAAAAAAAAATGTGTGTATGTGTGCACACATATATATATATATATATATATATATATATATATATATATATACGTGTGTATATATATATATATATATATATATATATATATATATGTGTGTGTGTGTGTGTATATATATATATATATATATATATATACGTATATATATATATATATATATATGTGTGTGCACACATACACACATTTTTTTTTTAAATTAATGACAATAAGCCTAGATAATATATATATATATATATATATATATATATATACAGGGTTCGTACGGTCATGAAAAACCTGGAAAAGTCATGGAATTTTAAAACCGCAATTTCCAGGCCTGGAAAAGTTTTGGAAAAATAAATAAACCCAGAAAGTTTTGGAAAAGTCATGGAAATCTATTTTACAAATCTCTGTATAATACAATTTTGTTTTTTCAGGTCCTGAATTTCGGTACGGGATTGCGCATGGGCTATATAGCAAATTTCTTCTCTTTCCCGCAGCTTTCGACTTTAAAATGATGGATATTCACATATTTATTCAATAGCCTATAGCTTGTAGGCTGAAGAGTCACCTTTATTTATATAGAGTAAATAGATCCACACAGAATATCAAATCGGTCATTTGAAAACGGATTCATCAGCTGTGTTTTCTCTCTTTGACTTTCTCTGAAAAGACGCAATCAGCGCTTCTCGTCTGCACTAAAGAGCTGCACGGTGCGATACAAGTCTTTCTCTGGCATTTTGGTACAGTTGACAGAATTGTCACCTGCCTAATCGGGTCATTGTTGCATTGTCACTAAAATGTAGCCTATTATGTATTTGCACGTCTTTTTAAGCCGTTCTCGCGCGCTCCAGAGGCGGTTTCCGCTGCACTCAGTCATGTCCAAATGTCGTCCGTTTAAAGCAGCCTTGCGAGTACCAAATTGACTTTGGTACCAAACAAGCTCAGTACAATCCTGCACGGGCCTCAAACATACGCCCCAGTCCAATCCTTGTTCAGCAGATTATCAGAATTACCTTCCCGAGTCTGACTGGAGCCCATGTCTTTCTTTCGCTCTTCCCCATTACACAGCTGCTGTTCTAGCCATTCAAATAGTTCAGTTTCGTTTTTAATGGCAAAGCGTATTTCGTTTCTTTATTAAGTTAATTTAGAAATATGTTTGGAAAATTGATTTGTTTATTAAATTCAAGTTTTTGTTTTTAAAGTAGCTTTTGAGCAAACGGCCAGCTGCAGACAGTGAGTTTGCCTATTACACTCTAAAAAACGCTGGGTTGTTTTTCCAACCCAAATGCTGGGTTGAGACCGCTGGGTAAGGGCGTTGGGTTGTTTTAACCCAATTTTGGGTTGAAAATTGATCTTGATCATAACCCAGCGGCGCTGGGTTGGGAACGCGGACGTGAAGGAGAGCACTCACGTCACGTCAACATCCGACGGCACACCGACGACACCAGTGCGAGAAGCCGCCATTTTCTCAGTCTGAAAGAAGCGAGAAGCGAGCAAAAGACGTTATGGTAAGTAAAGATTAAAAATGTAAAGTTATCATTCATTGTTTGTGTCTGGGAGTATTTTGAGGTTTCATGGAAGGCGGAAATAGTCCGAAAATAGCTTATATTGAAAAATACGCGAACGTGGTTTTCGCCTCAGAAACGGAGATCTTAACGGTCTCTTTTACTGAACAGAAGAGGTAACTTAACGTACTTTTATAACGTCCATGAGTGTCTTATGTCATATTTAGATAAGATTTTACAATATCTGCTCTCTTTGAGGTGTTAATAGGCGGTTATTAACATGTTAATTCGTTATTGTATTGTTCGCGGTTAAACTGAATGTACGTTAGTTTTCTTAAGGAAACGGCGTTATGTAATAAAGACTAGCATAATTATTTTGAGGCTGATGAAGTGATAATTGTTAACAGTAATGTCTTGTATGTAATATTTCAGACTTGTTGAGCTTGTGTCTTCGTTGTGCCCGCGCCGGGAGTTAAGGATAGAAGCCTGCGTCGCGTGCGTGCGTGCGTGCGGGAGGAGGAGGCGATTTTCTGAGCTTCTTCAGAAGAGAGAGAAAGACCGTTTTAAGGCAAGTAAACGCCATAATTCCACCCCTTTGTTTTTACTAAGACTAAAATAATGTGTCTTTGTTTTTATTGTAGATGTTGATTGCCAGAGACATAGGAGAGCATCATTATTTTGAGATTGATGTAAGTGATTATTAGAAAATAAATGTTTCTGTTGTCTCCTACCTGTTTACTTCACATTTTAATGTAACAACAGTATGATTACGTGTTCATATTTTATATAAACCATTGGTGTCCCTTTTTTCATTGCAGAACCCAAACCAACTTTGGAGTTAAGGACACAGCAGCTTGCTTGTGTGAGGAGGAGGCGGTTTTTCAGCTTCTTCGGAAGAGAGGGAACGACCGTTTAAGGCAAGTAAACTTCATAATTTCATGTTATCAATTTTTCTACTTAGACTAAAATAATGTTTCTTTGTTTTTTGTAGATGTTGATTGCCAGAGACATAGGAGAGCATCATTCATTTGAGATTGATGTAAATTATTATTAGAAAATAAATGTTTCTGTTGTCTCCTACCTGTTTACTTCACATTTTAATGCAACAACAGTATGATTACGTGTTCATATTTTATATAAACCATTGATGTCTGTGTTTTTCATTGCAGAACCCAAACCAACTTTGGAGTTGTCTGATTTGGAGAGTCATCGTTCTTGGTCTTCCTTTCTTAAAGGAATAGTTCACACAAAAAATAATATACTTGCCCTTATGTCATTCCAAACCTATAAGACTTGTGTCTTTCTTTAGAACACAAATTAATATATTTTACATTTTCTCTCATCATTTTTTGTTAATCCATTGAGAGTCTAGATAATCAGTATTTTCAAGCTTCATAAATATAGTTATTGTAGAAGTAATACATTCCAATATTTATATATGTATACATCTTAAATTACATGATAGCGAACATGTCTGTTCAGAAGAAAATATTAGTCTCCCAGACTGGCACTGGAGGACAAAAATTAAGACAATATTAAATATATTTATTTTTGTTCCAGAAATTAGCAGAGTTTGTATGGGTCTGGAACAACATGGGGAGTAAATTATGACCATTTTCATTTTTTGGTGAACTAACCCATTAAAGAGCAGCTCTCCACGTACATGGACATTTGTGAGGTATGTAAATGTCATGTCTGTTTTAATGTTTCAGTAAAGAAGAAACTTTCTGAAAGCAATATATTTACTTAAACAATATCACGTGCCCTCACACTAATGCTGCCATTATAGCATTCTAGAGCGCTGTTAATGTGCCTACAGACATTAAACAACCACACAAAGTGACAGACTATTTACCTGTCCTTACTGATGTGGATGCACCTCTATCTGAAAATGGATAGTTTCATTAAACGTTTTTTCTCTTTTTAGGCCACTGATGAAGAACAGGCGGTGACTGGGATATGAATGCTGGTCAAAGAGGAGAATTTCCCCCAAACTGATACAACAGTAGTTTTAAAGGAGGACGCTGCCCTGGATGCTGTAAAAGATGTCAGATGATGTGCTGATGGGGCTTCTTCGTGACTACATCAATTATGATAAAGAGATCATGAAAATTGGCAGTGATGCATGATCTGTATTCATGGACTATGAAACAAACTGTAAGTGTATAATTTGTAAAAAGCAAATGTTAAATGCTTGCCCTGTGTTTAGTAGAGATGGAGTTTACACTCATTCACACACATGCTCACATTCATTCACACACATATGTTTCTGGTAAATGTAATAATATCAGTGCTAATGTTGTGGTTTATTTGTGTACTCTCATGCCAGAATAGTTTGTAAAGAATTTCACTATTAACTAATTGTACAAGTATTGTATAATAGTGTTTTTGTATATTTTTTTTATACAATTTACCAAAAAAGTCTTGATTTTAAGTTATATTCAACAAATGTTCATTTATAAACTCTGTAGCTGTTAATGCCATATTTTTCTGCATTTCTTCTTAACATGCATGTTACTTTTTGACTGTTTTCTCTTGTTGTTTTTAATAAATATTTACCTTTTGATAGTCATTCTTTGTGTGTAAAAGTGATTTTAAAATGAACAAGATTTAGTAGATTTAATATCTAGCTCGATTTGGGTTCATTTTAGCCTAGCAATGTAGTAATTTTAAACCATGAAAAAGCAACCCAGCCTGCTGGGTTAAACATAATAACCCAAATGGTTGGGTTAAAATAACCCAGCGCTGGGTTCGTCCCTTTTTGACCCAGCGCTGGGTTACCAAAATAACCCAAATTGGGTTGTTTTCAACCCAGCAGTTTTTAGAGTGTATGTTTGATCAATTTAGCCTTCTTAAATCACCACTTGACTAAAATAAAATCTATATTTAAAATACTTAAAAAAGCATATCACAATGTTAGTTTAAACGTTTAACCTAGACAAATGTGTGCTACTAGACAGGTCGAGCTGCTCTTCTTAGTCGCGGTATTGTTTCCACGAGCGGCTAATCCTTTTCATCACCATAATAATTTATGGATTTCTAAAATACAAAAATAAGGAGGAATCCTAAAACAAGCCCGATGCCCGGCCCGCGTCTGATGTGAAAATTGTCCCGAAGTCATAAACTAAAAGTCGAGGCTGAAATATGGGGCTCTAAAAGTGCAGCCTGTTGCGTTTAAGCGGCAAAATTACAAACAAAATAACGTTAAAATGGCCATCCTGGTGAGCAGGGCGCACTACGGGAGAGCTAGGGGCTCCCATTAATAATACATGGGCTCCCCTGAATACATGATTTGTGAAAAGTAAAATTTTTTTTGGGGGGGGGGGTCTCAAAAAATATTGACGGTGTTATTTTGACGTGCAATTTCAGTTTTGTGTACTGTGATCATCGTGGATTATTATGTGTAAAATTGCAACAACAAAAAATCGTTAATTAATGCTTGACGGCGATTTAAACCTAACTCACGTCAATAAATATAATTATAGGCCTACATGAGCATCTGCTGTCCTCGATTACGCAGCGCTCTTGTTAGGATGACAAAAAAAGCTTTAAAAGTCTGCTCTGCCTCAGCGGGCAAACAGCGCTCGTCAATGTCAAATCAAAGCATTCACAGATGCTGAGTGCGCGACGAAGCGTCAGATTAATAAAAGAGAGCGAGGTAAGATGTTTAGTCAACTGTTTTACGAAAGAAATGTTAAATGACCGACAATTATATTCAGTGAAGCAAACTACTCGACTTGTTTCTCAAATATGCCCATTTTGAGAGTGACCGAGAAAGAGATGAAATGTGCGTTTTAATTATCTGCATCTGTTTGTCCCTACAAACAATGAAACTGTGAATTTAGTTCTAAACACGTCAACTACTAGTGTTGAAAAATAATACAACTTTATTTTATTAAGACATAATCACAAAATATTTTACTTTTAATAGTAGGCTAAATCCCCTTTATTTTTCAACATGTAAATGTTTAATTTTCATTCATTAAAATATAAATTAAATCGATGTTTTATGCCTTAATCTGATAACCAGTCACATACACAACACAGAATTTCTGAGGAAAAAAAACTATTCATAAGGCTACTGTAAGAGTAAATAAAAAATGTTTGTATGCATTCAAATAATCAGATGAGCTAAAAATTTGGCAACAATAAAACATAAGGTGAGAAAAAAAATTACATTTCATACGGGCCCTAAACATGTCATTTTTGTTACACTTTTAATAAATTAGTGTTAAATTGTATAAGTTTCATGATTTTAATTAATTAGACATGCTTTTTGATAAATACAATTTAATTTGATCATTAAAAAGGAGTCCATAAAATGAATCTAGAAAAATTGAAACGGAAAAAAATGAATTTAGATATATTAATTATATATAATTGCACCAAGATAGCTTTTATGTATCTTTGTAAGCCCATCGCAAGTGCACAAAATCCCCCCATTATAAAAAAATGAAAGAAATGCGCTCCCCAAAGTCCACAGTATAATTCGAACACTGCTGGCGAGTATCTTTGTAAGCATTGTAATTTTTTTCTTAATGTAAACACTTTTTGTAAACACAAATTCTGGCCCTGCGTTTAACTGAGTTAAATAAATGATAGTAGTGATGGGATATGTTCTCTCTGTGGAGTAAAGGTCCTTACACACAGAGTCAGAAATTTTTGTATGCGTTTTTGCGTGCGACAATTTCGGACTGCAAGGACCTTCAC
The DNA here is from genome assembly GCA_003573665.1 of Oxygymnocypris stewartii. Taxonomy (NCBI): domain Eukaryota; kingdom Metazoa; phylum Chordata; class Actinopteri; order Cypriniformes; family Cyprinidae; genus Oxygymnocypris; species Oxygymnocypris stewartii. The sequence goes on along the minus strand of QVTF01019580.1, from coordinate 12,203 downwards.
ATCTGGCGTAGTTTCAGCTTGTACTAAAACAAAAAAGCAAACAATAGTATTAATAGTCATTCATTTTAGTTTTTATTCTTATTGTAAAATAATGTAAAATTAGGTCATGAATATTGTCTCAAAAGTCATGGAAATTTGTTGGTAAAAATGTGTACGAACCCATATATATACATACATACATACATACATACATACATACATACATATATATATACGTATATACATGTGTATACGTGTGTGTGTACATATATATATATTTTTTTTTTGTATTCGCACTTTAAGTTTGGATTTGTTGTCTTGAGAGCATATACAAAGACTATTCCCAATTATAGAAGTGAGCACCTGGCCATTTAAATGGAGATCTAAAATCAATATAGAAAATATCCTTTTATTTTAAAATGTCCAGTTATAAGCTCTCTCCCAAAAAAAACACTAATTAAATAATGTACTATGTACATAAATAGAAATATAGGAAAAAAATGTATTTAGATTATAAATTATAAATATATATGTAATTTTAAAAGTGTACACATTTTGGATTCTATAAATAAATGTCACTATAATGTGTTTATGCTTCAGTTACTATGTGTCAGCAATTGTTGACAGTGAATCTGGATGAGAAATTGAATAGCTCTAAGTGTAACCTTTCATTAGAGCCCAAAATGATAACTGTACATTAAAGCATTCAAGAATTACAGCATTGTATGTGTCGTTGGTTACAAAGGGTCGTTTGGAGTCTCCCAAGTGTAATTTTTTTGGAAGCGCCTAGACATAAAATTAGATAAACATGTGTAAAACACTAATTTTCTAATATATTGTTTATCAAATTGTAAATTTGGCTTGGTAAGGCTTCATTCTGTGATCCCAAAGTATTTTCCAGTTCCTACCTCCCAGCTATAGTCATCTGCAGGCTTCTATTTACAAAAAAAATGCAGGCGGAATTCTTTTTTTCTTTTTTTAGTGTATTCAAAGTGCTATTACTCAATACCAGTAAGACTTACAGTGATTCTGACTGTTGAAAAACAAACCTCAGAGTGTCACCTTTTAAAGGAGGTGCATATCATGCATATCATCCAAATGGCCCAAGAACAGCATGCAATTTACTTTGGGTATGCCTTTTTTAGGCTTTTTAGGCAAATTTTACAGGAATCGTAAAGGGTTAAAACATTTGGACATAGATCTGACCATCTTATCTCTCCTTAGGCCTTTCTATGGATACCATATGAAGGAAAAAACCTTTATGAAGATTTACCTGTACAACCCACAGATGGTCAAAAGGTGAGTCCTAGCAATCTGGTAGTTGTTTCTTTTTATGAATAAGTGTGTGTGTAACTGTACACGTGGGTGTGTCGAGGAATGTCAAAAAGTACTGCTACTTTTCTGCGCTGATGGCCTTGTTGCGCTCCGGGTTTCCCGAGTTCGAGTTCCGACTCGCAGACCTTTCCTGATCCCTTCCCCCCTCTCTCACTCCCACTTTACTTCCTGTAGACTTACTATCATATTGTAGCAAAGTTCGTAGATTGGGAAGGAGGCGGGAACCAGCGAACATTCAAAGACTTTAATAAAATTAACATATGCAAATGAAAAGCAGCAGCCCCTCGCGGACGACTGCTGCACACAAAACACTAAATAAAAGTCCTGGCCTGGTCCTCTCTCGCCTTCCACTGTTGTCGCTCCTCCTTTTATCCTTCCGGAGCTCCTCAGTGGGACGCGAGACCGGTGAATGGTGCAGGTGTCATTCATTATCATTAACTCATTAACTTTGGCCTTGCTCCATTCCCACAGCTCTCGGCCCCGCCCCACTCATCACACCTATCCAAAATAAAGGCATAAAAATGCAAAATAAAATCAAGTACTTGTACTTCTGGGTCAAGTTGTTGCTATGACTTGTACAGGTCTGAATCTTGCAATGCAATTTCCATTTTTTTATGATTCAAAGGATAACAATTTGGTTACAAAAACTAATTTCCATGCATCAATTAGTCTGGTCTATCCATTTATTAAAAATATCCTCTGGAGTTGGCTGCCAACATTTCATTTGAAATTGTATTTCGATACAAGAGAAATGCAATTATTATAAAATTTATCAAAAAGGCCCGGTTTCACGGACCGGACTTGGACTAAACCAGAATTAGGCCATTTAGGTTCAGTTAGGACATGTAATTTTTATAAACATGCTTGGAAAAAATACATTACGGATCTTGAGACAAAACAAAGCCACTGATATATTTTAAGATCAGTCAGTGCAAGTTTATTTCAGATGAGGAAATAAGTCTAGGACAAGGCTTAAGCCTTGTCTGTGAAACCAGGCAAAATGGCAGTTTTTTTTTTTTTTTTAAATAGCAGATTAATCATGAAAAAATTATTTCAACTAACTAAATATAGCTTCACATACAAGCAACATTACAAGTAGTAAACCTGCCTTCATGAAGTGCTTTAATTATTAAAAAGTAAATAAGTGTCGGTGCCAATAGCCTTGTGGTTTGTGCACCGACAACTGCGCTTGTGGCAAACAGAGTTCGATTCCCATCTTGTGATCCTTTGACCCTCTCTCCGCCCAATGCTTTCCTGTCACCTCTTTACTGTCCTATCACATTAAAGGCATTACAAATCCCATAAATATAACTTAAAGTAAATTTAGTGTTATTATAGTGGTATTGATTATTGTTGTTATTAGGGGTCGACCGATATGTGTTTTTCAGGGCCGATACCGATTATTACAGATCAAGTAGACCGATAACCGATATTTTGAACCGATATACGTGTCTGGTGTAAAAATGAAAAAGAATGCCAAAATTAATAATAACAAGAGCTCTGACAAAAAAGTTATTTAAATGCTTTTAAACATGTCTTTAATTCTGAAACCTGTTAATAACAACAACATTAAATAAACAGTAATATTAATAATAACATAAGTGCAGGGATCACCCAGAAGCATTCTGTAAACATTTTGTAAAACTTAAAGTAAACGTATTTAGCGTATTGTGTGATTATTCTCAACAAAAGTTGTACTAATTGTTGTAGTTGTATTACGTATATTCTACTGCACCACAGTAATATATTCGGCTAAACCGAACTTATATTTTGACAGGTTGCCATGAGGACCTTTTAAGTTTCTGTAGCCTATGTATATATGATATGATGATCGTTTTACTCAAATGAAACGGTCAAATGCTCATGAAGTGACTCTCCGAGCAGTTCTGGGGATGTTGTTCATGTATTTATGTCCTCATTTAGTGAGAAGGCAGATGCTGAAAACACCGCGAGCATCACGCTGTTCAGTATGTATGTGTGCAGTAAATGAAACCGCACGTCTGTGTCATTCATTAACAGAGATGCAGAACATGCAGGATTCATATTTAAATAGTGTTTTTGCAGCTTAATATTTATAGATACTAGTCCATAGCGCGAGTCGATTTAAGTGTACTGACCTACTTTTGATTAATTCATCCAAACTTCGACAAATTCCATGACATTCCGCATAATACGGTAAATTCCATTATATGACTGCATTCCGCGATTCCGCCCACATTTTCCGCATCGCGGACATCATAGGTTATATCGAGGTGTTTTGCAACTTCAGTGTAGTGGATTGTGATTTATTGCAACTTCAGCAACATCTGCTGCTGCCTTACCTTTGAGAGACAACTGATGCGTGATCATTTACGCAGCTCCAGTTAGCAAAGTGCTTTCGGTGTGAGACTGCCTTCAGTTTTCCACGTTGATTGGTCGGACTCGTGACTCCCTACATATCAGATGAGCGGTGGGCGGAGATTGCTCTAGGCCACAGAGTGTTGAGCTCAGACAGGCTGCATCGAGCCAAATAGTGCATTTAAACATTAAATAATTTCACCTGTATTATTTATTCACCAATAAATAATGTCACCTGTAAATAGTATGTTTGTTTGCATAAAAAAAATAAAAATTATCGGCAAACCTGTTTTGAAAAGGGCCGATATCGATAATCGTACAAATGCTTAATATCGGCGCCGATAATCGGTCGACCCCTAGTTGTTATTATTAACATTATAGACCGCAATATGTATAAGAGACTGCGTTCACACTGCACAGATGTTTTAACATCAAATGCTTGATCCCCCTCTGTATATAAAACTGTTTACATTTAATTTTGCATCATACAGAGAGCATTAAGGACATAACATTGTTGCAACATCAAGACAAATATTTTTTTTGATAGTGTAGAATTAGTAGCAATACTGTTGCATTAGTGACAGAGCATAGTGCACTTAATTGAGAAAAGCTTGGTTTCATGTTTATTTCACATTTTTAATTCTTGTGCTGTACTAAAATAAGTATTGCATAATTAACTTGTATTGGTATCGACTACTAAAAATTTGGAGCCAAACTAACCTTGGTGATTTGGTGCTAATTGTTCTGTGTGTGGTGGGTGGAGGAGTGGTACATCAGGATGTGATAGGTGTTGCTGATTGTATGTGTGTTTTCTTTTTGTAGGGTGAGTGAACTCCTGCAGGGTGGAGCTGTAATGAATAAGAGTTTTCAGCCCCATGAAGCTCACATTCCCTTCCTGCTGCAGCTCTTTATCGATTACAACCTCTACGGCATGAACATGATCAGTCTTGGTGCGGCTAAGTTTAGAAAAAAACATGCAACAGGTAACACACAATACAAAATCACAATACAAGTCATTTTTCATAATAACCCTTTATTCCGCTGACAAAATGAGTCACAATGAGAAAATTTTCATCAATTGGTTATATTAACCTTATTATAACAACAAAATTATGTATGATTTATTGGATTCGGACAAAAAAAAATACTGAGCTACACTTATTTGAAATTGATAGTCAGAACTTTTGTTAATTTTGTCCAAACCGAAATCACCTAGCCACCATAAATCTCTAGTAATACCACAAAATTCAGCACACCACGTCAAACCCCATTAACTGTTAACCGACAAGGATGTTTGAAATTAGAACTGAATTAAATTAGAAAGTATAAGTGTCTGTGACCCGTTGAAAATACTAACATTTGTTTTCCGGGGATTCATTTTACATGTGCAAAAAGCAGCAAACAACAGAACATGAGGATTCACATGATCATCATAGTCATCACATCACGCACCTGCAGTGCTTCTGCGAGAGGAGAAAAATAAAATACATTTAGGCGCTATTTGTTATAACGAATAAATAGGCCTATACTAGAAATATATTTTCACATAAATAATAATTTAATATAACGAAAGAAAAACTTTGCAACAAGCAGCCTACTCTAAAAAACATCCTGGGTTATTTTTTTTAACCCAAATGCTGGGTTGAGCCTTTTGGGTAATTTTTTCAGTGTAGTTTGTAGTTTGTGTACATTTTATTCATAAAATTGTTTCTGTGCAGTATATCGTTCAAATTTATGCAGAGAAACATACAGGCGTGTGGTGTGAATCACTAAAAGAACATCGCTCGCATCGGTCTTATTGCGTGATGAAAAGTCTGATGCTTTGCATAAAATAATCGATTATATTTATAAAGATACAGAATACAAATACTTTGGATGTTAAAAATAGCCTACTGCTAATTGAAATGATTTGTTGTGGAGTGAGGGGAACTAAAATAGCCTAGCTATGTTTACAGTGTTTATTTATAATGTTTGTAATTCGCGTCTGCCTATTTCTGAATAAAATAATAAAATGTGACTTATAGGCGATAGTGACTTATGTGACTTATTTTTTTTCTCTCTCGCTCTCTCTAAAAAAATTAGTTTTATACGCGTACACCTTATTTTAACCATGCAGCAAACCTTGTAAAATATTTTGATAAATTATTGACAATAAAAAAGTGACTTGAAACCGTTTAATTGATTGTATTAATCGGTCAAAATTCTTATCGGTCGGTTAAACGGTTAAAATAAACATCCCTACTCTAGATTTAATACGGTCACATGGAATTGATGTTAATGGAATTGAAATTCTACAGCAAAGCGATGATATATCAGATCATTATCTAGTCTTGTATAAACTCGTAGAAACATCACTTCTACCACAAAAGACTGCTTTGTAAGTAATCTTCCGGATTTATTTAAATTCCTCCGCATATCCAACAGTGCAGAAAAACTGAATTACATAACTATGGACTCTCTCTTTTCTAGCACTTTAGACATGGTTGCTCCTTTATGCTTAAGGAAGATTAAGGAAAACAGTCCAACTCTGTGGCATAATGAGCACACTCGCACCGGAAAATGGAGCGCAGCTGGAGGAAAACCAAACTGCAGTTATTTCGTATTGCTTGGCGGGAGAGAGTACCCTATCCTACAGAAAAGCATTAAAAACTCACAATCCTCACAATTACATTCCTTCTTAGAGAAAAATAATATCTGTGAGGATTTCCAGTCAGGATTTAGACCATCTCATAGTATTGAGACTGCTCTCATTAGAGTGACAAATGACCTTCTCGTATCATCCAATCGTGGTTGTATCTCTCTATTAGTGCTACCTGATCTTAGCGATGCGTTCAACACTATCGATCACAACATTCTTTTGAATAGACTAGAAAACTTTATTGACATCAGTGGAAGTGCACTAGCATGGTTCAAATTGTACTTATCTAACCGCCATCAATTCGTAGCAGTGAATGAAGAGGTATCATATTGATCACAAGTGCAGAATGGAGTACCTCAAGGCTCAGTACTAGGGCCATTACTTTTCACGCTTTACATGTTACCCTTGGGAAATATCATCAGGAAACTCAGGGTTAACTTTCACTGTTATGCTGATGATAATCAGCTCTATATTTCATCGCGGCCCGGTGAAACGCACCAAATTGAGAAACTTATGGAATGCATAGTTGATATAAAAAAGTGGATGACGAATAATTTCTTACTGCTAAATAACCCCTACTTTTAGGGGTGTAGGGGTTACACTAGAGTTGAGCCGGATACTCGGCTGAAACGAGTATCCGGTACGGATAAAGCACTTTTGCCGAGTACGAGTATCATACGAGTAATACGAGTCAATATCTGTGCTCGGATTAAATAAAAATTCTCATTGGGTAGCTGACTGTGTCTGCGTTCTGTGATAGGCTAGTCACAGCGCCCCTCCCCTACACACACAGATGTATTGTGTTGCTGTGTCCCGCTCTGCTCACTCACACAGAACACTGAGAAGAGAACAGCGCGCGCTCGCTCTCTGTCTCTCCCTCAGTCACTCAGGTTTGCGGGTTTTTTCCGTTAACGTTTAGGGTTTCTTCAGCTTCAGGTTTGTTTTTTACTTTGGTTTGTAGTACTTACTTATTAACCAGTAGAGTTTTGGTAAACGTGGGGTTTGTTCAGACGTGGTGCTTGGTAGAATGCGACTCGCGTCTCTGCCTGTCTGAGATTTTTTTTTTTCTTTTTTATACCGTCAGCTGTCAGTGTCTGACACTTTCTTGCTGTATTTTATAAAAAAAATAAAGGTAGTTGTGGTATAAAACTATATTACAAATTAATTAGCTACACACACACATACCTGGTGTGAAAAAAAATAAAATAAAAAATCACACTGATCATAAAAAAATTAAAAGTTAAAAAAAGAAAGTTATGTTGAGATGAAAACTCTTGTTCATTACATTTTACTTCATAATTGCAACCGCATTCATTGTTGCAAAACTTGTTCTGTATATAGTTCGTTTGTTATCGTGATCAAAACCATTGATCTGAAGCTCAATGCTGATGCTGTCATGTAAATAGTTTTCTAATCAGCAATAAATATAACAATTTCTGATCAACCCATATCAATTGCATGCTTAAAATAACATACCGGTTAAAGCCCCGCCCATTTCAAGACAACCCGACCCACTTCCAGGTTAAACCCCGCCCACTTCCGGGTTATGCCCCGCCCAGTCCGAGTACAGATACGGATACAGATAATTCATATGGTTAACAGATACAGATACAGATAATGCTGTACTCGCTCATCCCTAGGTTACACCCCTACTCTTTTTTTAGAAGGACATCCTGGGATTTTTAATTACCACAGAGAGTCAGGACCTCGGTTTAATGTCTCATCCGAAGAACATTACCTTGTTCAATCAAATTCAAGATTATTTGTATAGCGCCTTTTACGATACAATCTTTGCAAATCAGCTTTACAGGAAATTAAGTTTCTACAATAGATATATATATTGCAGAAACTTAATATATTTAACTTATGGCAAAATTTGGTTAATTCTGTATATTGTCTGAGGGTTGGCTTCCTCTGTGGGGTTGGCATCATCTCTTCTCAGGTGTTTGGTCATCTCAGATAATTTAAGGGTTGGATCTAGGGTTGTGACGGTGAGGAAATTCCCCTCTGGCCAGACAATCCAGCAGTTTGTTCCAACTGCAGCAGAGTCAGATTTTAAGAGCTCAACTGGTTCCAGTGGTCTTTTCCCGATGGCTGTCTAGGTGACGGCGGTCCTCACTGGGTCTCTGGGGCTCATCTTCGTGTCCTGGACTCCGCTGACGTTCAGGGCTGTAGGGGCTTTAGAGGTGGTCTTTAGGTGCTGATCCACCATCTGATCTGGATACGGACTGGATCTGGTGACTGTAGTGACCATCTGGGCTGGATAAGGACCGGATCGGGTGGCTACGGTGACCTCGGAATAAGAAAGAAACAGGCTAATATTAGCATAGATGTCAATCTTCTTACAATGTAACAAGTACATCGTGTTTTATGGGAAGTGTTCCCGGTTCTGGTTGACCTAATTAATGCAGCCTAACAACCCTTTAACCCTTTAAGAATCCAGCGTACCGCCGGCAGGACGCCTAGTGGTGACAGGGTAAAGTCGTTAGACACAAAAACTCAACAACAAAAAAAAGTTGGACATGTCATATATCCATGGAAAGATACAAAATAAACACAGCATGTACAATCAGTGTCTTTATCAGACCACTTTTTGTTGACATAATGCAGACATGCATGATAGTAAAGACATACATAGAAATAACACAGTAGGGATGCAATATAACACCAATATAAGAAAAAAAACACAAATTAAATAATGTACAGGGTTCGTACGGTCATGAAAAACCTGGAAAAGTCATGGAATTTTAAAACCACAATTTCCAGGCCTGGAAAAGTTTTGGAAAAATGAATAAACCCAAAAAGCTTTGGAAAAGTCATGGAAATCTATTTGACAAATCTCTTTATAATACAATTATGTTTATTCAGGTCCTGAATTTCGGTACGGGATTGCTCATTGCATACGAGTAATACGAGTCAATATCTGTGCTCGGATTAAATAAAAATTCTCATTGGGTAGCTGACTGTGTCTGCGTTCTGTGATAGGCTAGTCACAGCGCCCCTCCCCTACACACACAGATGTATTGTGTTGCTGTGTCCCGCTCTGCTCACTCACACAGAACACTGAGAAGAGAACAGCGCGCGCTCGCTCTCTGTCTCTCCCTCAGTCACTCAGGTTTGCGGGGTTTTTCCGTTAACGTTTAGGGTTTCTTCAGCTTCAGGTTTGTTTTTTACTTTGGTTTGTAGTACTTACTTATTAACCAGTAGAGTTTTGGTAAACGTGGGGTTTGTTCAGACGTGGTGCTTGGTAGAATGCGACTCGCGTCTCTGCCTGTCTGAGATTTTTTTTTTTCTTTTTTATACCGTCAGCTGTCAGTGTCTGACACTTTCTTGCTGTATTTTATAAAACAAATAAAGGTAGTTGTGGTATAAAACTATATTACAAATTAATTAGCTACACACACACATACCTGGTGTGAAAAAAAAAAAAAAAAAAAAATCACACTGATCATAAAAAAATTAAAAGTTAAAAAAAGAAAGTTATGTTGAGATGAAAACTCTTGTTCATTACATTTTACTTCATAATTGCAACCGCATTCATTGTTGCAAAACTTGTTCTGTATATAGTTCGTTTGTTATCGTGATCAAAACCATTGATCTGAAGCTCAATGCTGATGCTGTCATGTAAATAGTTTTCTAATCAGCAATAAATATAACAATTTCTGATCAACCCATATCAATTGCATGCTTAAAATAACATACCGGTTAAAGCCCCGCCCATTTCAAGACAACCCGACCCACTTCCAGGTTAAACCCCGCCCACTTCCGGGTTATGCCCCGCCCAGTCCGAGTACAGATACGGATACAGATAATTCATATGGTTAACAGATACAGATACAGATAATGCTGTACTCGCTCATCCCTAGGTTACACCCCTACTCTTTTTTTTAGAAGGACATCCTGGGATTTTTAATTACCACAGAGAGTCAGGACCTCGGTTTAATGTCTCATCCGAAGAACATTACCTTGTTCAATCAAATTCAAGATTATTTGTATAGCGCCTTTTACGATACAATCTTTGCAAATCAGCTTTACAGGAAATTAAGTTTCTACAATAGATATATATATTGCAGAAACTTAATATATTTAACTTATGGCAAAATTTGGTTAATTCTGTATATTGTCTGAGGGTTGGCTTCCTCTGTGGGGTTGGCATCATCTCTTCTCAGGTGTTTGGTCATCTCAGATAATTTAAGGGTTGGATCTAGGGTTGTGACGGTGAGGAAATTCCCCTCTGGCCAGACAATCCAGCAGTTTGTTCCAACTGCAGCAGAGTCAGATTTTAAGGGCTCAACTGGTTCCAGTGGTCTTTTCCCGATGGCTGTCTAGGTGACGGCGGTCCTCACTGGGTCTCTGGGGCTCATCTTCGTGTCCTGGACTCCGTTGACGTTCAGGGCTGTAGGGGCTTTAGAGGTGGTCTTTAGGTGCTGATCCACCATCTGATCTGGATACGGACTGGATCTGGTGACTGTAGTGACCATCTGGGCTGGATAAGGACCGGATCGGGTGGCTACGGTGACCTCGGAATAAGAAAGAAACAGGCTAATATTAGCATAGATGTCAATCTTCTTACAATGTAACAAGTACATCGTGTTTTATGGGAAGTGTTCCCGGTTCCGGTTGACCTAATTAATGCAGCCTAACAACCCTTTAACCCTTTAAGAATCCAGCGTACCGCCGGCAGGACGCCTAGTGGTGACAGGGTAAAGTCGTTAGACACAAAAACTCAACAACAAAAAAAAGTTGGACATGTCATATATCCATGGAAAGATACAAAATAAACACAGCATGTACAATCAGTGTCTTTATCAGACCACTTTTTGTTGACATAATGCAGACATGCATGATAGTAAAGACATACATAGAAATAACACAGTAGGGATGCAATATAACACCAATATAAGAAAAAAAACACAAATTAAATAATGTACAGGGTTCGTACGGTCATGAAAAACCTGGAAAAGTCATGGAATTTTAAAACCACAATTTCCAGGCCTGGAAAAGTTTTGGAAAAATGAATAAACCCAAAAAGTTTTGGAAAAGTCATGGAAATCTATTTGACAAATCTCTTTATAATACAATTATGTTTATTCAGGTCCTGAATTTCGGTACGGGATTGCTCATTGGCTATATCGCATATTTCTACTCTTTCCCGCAGCTTTCGACTTTAAAATGATGGATATTTACACATTTATTCAATAGCCTATAGCTTGTAGGCTGATGAGTAAATAGATCCACACAGAATATCAAATCGGTCATTTGAAAACGGATTCATCAGCTGTGTTTTCTCTCTTTGACTTTCTCTTAAAACACGTAATCAGCGCATCTCGTCTGCACTAAAGAGCTGCATGGTGCGACAAGTCTTTCTCTGGCATTTTGGTACAGTTGACAGAATTGTCACCTGCCTAATCGGGTCATTGTTGCATTGTCACTAAAATGTAGCCTATTATTTGTTTGCACGTCTTTTTAAGCCGTTCTGTACTCGCACGCTCCAGAAGCGGTTTCCGCTGCATTCAGTCATGTCCAAATGGCGTCCGTATAAAGCCGCCTTGCGAGCACCAAATTGACTTTGGTACGAAACAAGCTCAGTAGAATCCTGCACGGGCCTCAAACATACGCCCCAGTCCAATCCTTGTCCAGCAAATTATCAGAATTACCTTCTCGAGTCCGACTGGAGCCCATGTCTTTCTTTCTCTCTTCCCTATTACACAGCTGCTGTTCTAGCCATTAAAATAGTTCAGTTTCGTTTTTAATGGCAAAGCTTATTTCGTTTCTTTATTAAGTTAATTTAGAAATATGTTTGGAACATTTATTTGTTTATTAAATTCAAGTTTTTGTTTTTAAAGTATCTTTTGAGCAATCGGCCAGCTGCAGACAGTGAGTTTGCCTATTATGTTTGATCAATTTAGCCTTC
>QVTF01019579.1:75000-88207 GCA_003573665.1 Oxygymnocypris stewartii | reverse complement strand
TTTATATGTTGCTTTTATATATAGTTATATATGTATATATATATACGTAGGCCGAGAGAGCTCAACTCGCTGGAAATTAAGAAAACAACTTCATCAATTCGACAACACACAGGCTGCAAATACTCACCACACAACCGAACAATGAAACGCGCTGCAGAAACAATTCTTTATTTGTATGAGTTGTATTCATTTGCACCACCTGCTGTCAAATTAATGAAGATGTTTTCTTGATTTGCTGGTGCTTTTTCTATTTGCATGTGTTTTCTGAATTTGCAGTACGTTGAGCTCTCTCGGCCACCGTATATATATATATTTATCTATCACATCATACATGCATACAACTTTTCATGGCTGTTAAAAAAGTTGCATGGAAGGTGTAGACCACATCTACCGCCAGCGGGCTAACTACAGCAAGCCATTCGTAATATCCCTTTAACTAAGAGGAAGACATCATTCTCCAGGAAGTGACATCATTTTAGAGTGAAAACAGCAGCTCAAGCTTTAGTTAGTTACAGTGGGTTTGATGGATTCTGTGATGTGTTCGTTAGTTACTTTAAAACTTTGCATTCTATTTGATTAAATCACTTGAATCAGTTTTTAATATCAACAACATTTCCAAAAATAGCAAGATTAACTTAAAGTTGGTAGACCATCAATCCTTCAGCCTTTTATTTCCTTCGTGTTGTCTTTTAATTGTGCAAACAGTTGAAATCATTTGGCAATATTTAAATAAATAAGGTCAAAGTATTTGAATCATGCACATCATGTATTTTATGAACATTATACCATTTCATATTTGAAATTAATAGTACAAATGATCTGATATTTAGGGGGTTTATCCCTTAAAATTCATTGCGTTTTGTATCACGTCATTGACCCTCCTGTTGACCTAAAAATCTTAATATGGATTATTAACAGTCGTTCAAAACACAGCGACTGGAACATTGCAGACTTTGTAGAAATCAGCAATAATATTCAGTTACTTCACAGTAAAATGACACTATTGGTGTGATGCTTTTGCTGTAAGAGTTAGATATGAATACTTCTGGCCACAACAATACAGATGTAATAATAATAGCCAGAGCATATTATCTTACTTTCAGATATTTTTACCCTGAAATGCGCTGAAATAAATGTATAGAGTGTTGTATTGTTACATGGATCAAGTACATCATATTTTGAGAGGCTATTGATTATGTTTTTGGAGTCAATTAACTGCTTAGTTATGTCATTCAAATCCTTTCCATTGAACAAATGAAACTCACGCTGCAACCTTCGAAGACTGTTTCGGGGACAGACAAAAGTTTGACTTGTAGAGTATCACTCAATCATTCTCTCTTACAATAAGACTGTTGTTTACTTCTAGGTCATGCTTTCATTTTCTTACAAGAATGCACTTTGAAATCTTTTTAAAGACAGCGATGTCGCCACCGTGATTTTGGCTTGATTTGAAGCAGGAGGGGGGGTCAAAGTGACATCAGAAAGTACCCATAAGTCCATTTCCAGAAACAGTATGCAGAGATACAATGTCATTGAAAATAAATTGACATTTTATTAAAATATATTAAATAATTTTGCAAACAATGAAAAATGCTGAGGAAAACCTTTCTGCATTAGAAAGAGTATTCTGCATTTTTAATGTCACTTCTGTTTTTAAAAATGTTTTTCAGGCATATTTTTTTTCATTTCATTCTCAGGATGTTTTAACCCCTTTAACTTTTCAGCTCAATCTTTTTTGTATACATTAATTTAGCAAACAATGTGTTTTCAAGACGTTAATGTCATTTTTACTGAGGAAACATGTACATGTTTTTGCATTATGTTGCTAATATGTTTTCTGTTGGATATTACAACAGTGTCATTGTCTATATCATAAATACATTTCCATATTTTTATTTAACTTTAGTTAATTTCGCTCTTTTGATGAGAATTATTTTTTCTTCATTACACGATGGTTAAACCTTTAACCTTTTCAATTAAATGTTAATTAAAGTGTTTTATATGTATTAAAAATAATAGGAATTATTAACTTTTTTGGCACTGATATGCTAAAATGCAAAACAAAAAATGGTCAAATTAAACATTTCAGTTTTTCATGTTGCTGAAAAATGTTTGTGACAGGGCTACTTGTTTGACCAATTAGCTGAAGTATAAGTGTTTGAGAAACCCGAGTCATTGCAGTTCCATTAATGGTGGCAAATAAAGCACAGCAGCTTTAAAACGAAAATAAGAAAACATTGGGCTTAGATGCTTCAGAGAACTAAACTGAATATTTCTTTCCCATTATCACCCTTTGGGGGCTGTCTGATATCTACTTCTGTTCCTTTCCGCAGCATTGCTCTGGCATCTCGTGTGCAGCGTTGACTAGCTAGTTAATTGAGAGCCTCCCGAGACCCCGGCTAGTTTGAGAAGAACGGGATTGTTCTCGCGGGAACACCGGAGGAGATTGGAAGAGCCCAGGGGAGGAGCATGAAGAGCGGAGCCATGACAGGTAAACAACAACGGTCCCTTCTCTGTCCAGGAACTAGTGGGCTGAAACTAAGAAAGGGGCAAATGGGATGTTTTAAATGTGGAGTTGAAAGGGAAATTCTGTGCAACCTGGTAAACAGACTGTGTATGTTATTTAAATAATATATCTAATATTTTGGTTATTATAATTTTAGTTATACCTACAAATAAATCCAGTCCCCACAGAACAGGTTTCAACTGCACATAAATTTATTTATTTTTTTATAAACCACATAAACAATATAAATAATATATAATCTTTTAAATTAGATATACAGTGCCTTGCGAAAGTATTCATACCCCTTCGTTTTGTTCACACTTTGTTATGTTGCTGTCTTATGCTAAACTGCTTTACATTACTTTTGTTCCACATCAGTCTACTCTCTATACACCATAATGGTAAAGCAACAAACAGGTTTTTAACATCTTCGCAAAATTATAAAAAAAATAAATAAAAAAAATCACTGATTCCATTGCGTAAGTATTCATACTCTTAGCTGGGACAGTTGAAATTTAGCTCCGAAGCATTCATATTAGACTTCGAGTGAGGTTAAATTCAATTGAATGGGTATGATTTGGAAAGGCACACACGTCTTAATAAAATATCTAACAGCTGATAATGAATATCAGAGCAAAAACCAAGCCCTGGGATCAAAATAACTGTCTGTAGAGCTCAGAAACATGTTTGCATCAAGCCACACATCTGGGGAAGAGTTCAGAAATTAAATCTGCTTCATTGAAGGTTCACAGAAGAATGTACTGTAGTTACCCTTAATGGAAGATGTCTGAAACAACCAGGACTCTTCTTAGAGCTGTCCGTCTGGCCAAACTGAGCCATTGATGGAGAAGGGCTTTGGTTAGAGTGGTGACCAAGAAGCTGTTGGTCACTGTAGTTGAGCTCCATGATCGTATGTGTTTGAGCATACAACACAACAACAGAGGAGACAAGAGGATTACTCTTTGTAGGAAAATTTACATATCGATTTTAATCTTGTTCCTATTGCAACTCAGGAGGTATATGATGCTCTTATAAGGTTAAACACCAAGAAATCCTCTGGTCCTGATGGGTTGGATCC
Organism: Oxygymnocypris stewartii; assembly: GCA_003573665.1. Lineage (NCBI taxonomy): Eukaryota > Metazoa > Chordata > Actinopteri > Cypriniformes > Cyprinidae > Oxygymnocypris > Oxygymnocypris stewartii. The sequence goes on along the minus strand of QVTF01019579.1, from coordinate 84,623 downwards.
ATACTTTTTAAATATTGCTGCTGAACATATTGCAGAACCGTTGACACACATTTTCAATTTGTCTATTGAAACTGGATTAATACCTTGTGTATTGAAGTCAGCATATGTGACCGATCAAATTCAAATAATTATAGGCCAATATCTAAGCTATCTGCTTTAGCCAAGGGCTTATAAGTGACCAGTTGAAAGACTATTTAGAAAGTGTTAAATGATTTCATAAGTGCTGTTTATTCTAAGGAATATTGTGCTGCGTTGTTTCAAAGGCGTTTGACACAGTTGACCACTATATCCTGGCTCAGAGATTGGTGGATATTGGAACGTCTCCAATGGTTTGGTAACTATGTGAGTGGCCGAACACAAAGTGTTCAGGTTGATGGTGTGTCCTCAAACTCATTACTTATACAAAATGCTGTCCCCCAGGGGTCCATTTTGGGTCCCATTTTATTTACTATTTATATAAATGACTTGTGTCAGAATGTAACAGAAGCAAAGTGTCATTTTTATGCGGATGACACCGTTTTGTATAGTTCTGCCTTATCATTAACAAGTGCCTCAGAAGATCTGCAATCTGCTTTTAACATTATTCAGAAGAATCTTCATAACTTGAGACTTATACTTAATTAAGACAAAACCAAAATGATGTGCTTTTCTAAATCAAGGAAAACAGACGATGCTTGTTATAGTTACATTAGATGAGAAAGTAATTGAACGAGTATTAGTCTATAAATAAAAGAAAGTTTGTCCTTCAAGCAGCATATAGAGTGTTTAACATAAAAACCTAGAGTAAAGTTGGGTTTCTATTATAGAAACAAAGGCTGTTTCTCTTTTAGTGTGAGAAAAACACTTATACAAGCAACATTTCTGTCAATGCTGGATTACGGTGATATTTTATAAATGCATGCAAATCAATCTTCGTAGAAGGATTCAGTATATCACGCAGCACTAAGATTTGTAACTAATTCTAGTTTTCGTACTCATCACTGTAGCTTGTACGAGTGTTGGTTGGTTATCGTTACACAATCGCAGGCTGGAGCACTGGTATATTTATCTTTTTAAGGCCATACTGTATAAACTGCCTCCTTATGTTCTCTTATGACTATTAAAGTCACTACCAGGGAATGTAATCTTCGATCACATGGGCAAATCATGTATGATATTCCACGAACGAGATCTGTCTTTGGTGAAAGTGCCTTTAATGTTTTTGCACCTTTATCTTGGTATAAATTGCAGAACCAGCTAAAATTGGACTATTTACTAACAATGACACAGTTTAAAATTAGGATAAAGGTCTGAGTACTAAAAGCACACGCGCTGTTACTGAGCGCTGCTGGTAATTATGTTGAGATGATGTTAAATTGCAAACCTTTTTTTTTTCTGTTAAATGTTGTTTTGTCTTTGTTTTCACTGTATATTTTTAATATGGAACTATTATTCTGCTGTCTTGGCCAGCAGTGAAGACACATTAAAACACACTTAGAATTAGCAGAAAAGCACCTAAAGGACCCTCAGACTCTGAGAAACAACCTCAATTCTAAGCATGGGTGCTGGTATCAGCCTCATCTCAAGACATCGATCAGATGATATATTTCAAGGCATTCGTCCGGTTTTTCTACTTCAATCACTATTGTGAGTAGCATTATTTCTTCCGCATCTCATCTAACGCCTCCCTTGTTAATTCCAAAACATAATTTTAAACCGTAACAGAGGCTTGAGCCGTTGATAGTAGACTAATGCAGTTAATAACTAATTTATGAGAGAGAGAGAGATTAATGTTACCTCTGTGAGTCAGTGATCAGCAGCAATGAGACTTTAAGTTCATTTTCTTCACGAACAGCGCCGTTCGCTTGTGAGAAGTCATGTAGTTTTAAGTTCTTAAACTGTTACTGATAAAATCGTCAGAGTAGTGCTAACTACATTAGCGCTTATGCTAAGGTGTGTGCAAACTATATGTGTGTCTGTGAGGGAGAGACCGAGAGGCAATGCATTCCGTACATATTAAAACGTCATTTTGTAACTTTGATCGACAAGATCTGTCGATTTTATCCTTTAGTTTACTGTATGTATTTGTTTGGCCAGTGTCGTTGTGGGTTTTGGTTATTTTTCTGTTGTAAGACCTTTGAAATATATAACTGAAATCATTTGGCGAAGTGATACGGTCATGTAATGCGGTCGAGAGTTGCCTGGAACTATGTTCACCGTGCGTTTCCCTGAAAATAATTGCACACCTCAGAACGTTTGTCAGCCAATCAGATTCAAGCATAATCTTCTGTTAACACACACTATATGCTTTATTAGGCCCCGATCACACTGAACGTGTTTTTTGCAGTGAGAGGCGAGTTGTTTTTTAGTAATTTTCTGCTGGCAGTGAATGTTCTGCGTGCTGTTTATGCGCCCCGGCGCCTCGCGCTTTTGCAGGAGCACTCTGAGCGCCTGAAGTTGAAGAAAAAGCAACACTGAGCGGAAAAGCGTTCCACGTCATCGCGTTTCTTTCCATTGTCCAATCGAATGAATGGAAAGGCGGGTCTTCCGTTGTAGTGACGAACGTTTACCGTTGCTTAGAAAGTCCAGAGAATGCAATAATGGATGAGAAACTTGTAATGTCTGTCACGGGTTACCCGGAGCTGTATTTTTTAAGGTTTTTGTTAATATGTCAGTTTACCTAACAGCAAAACCCAAACATTTTAGAGCACTCTTGCTATAATCCTTTGATTAGATTGACAGGACTGCTTATCAAGATAGCACATAACTTGCAGCAATTTTCTTAAGTCAAGACCAACTTTCAAGCATTTAATATAGATAAGAGCTTTGTACATTCACTTAATCTCTCAAAACATTTCCTGTACTGATAATTTTATGCAAAAGCCAATTTGAGCTTTGGACTCTCATAGGAAATCAATGCATGTTAACACTGTTTATTTAGCTAATGTCATTAGCCTTCATTTCAAGGTGTCTCCAGCGTCCTTTGACCTCCAAGAAGTGAAATGCTGAACCTTGACCCCAGTAACAGAGATTCCCTGTTGGATTTGTGTTTCACAACAGGATGAATCCTTGTTACTGAGAGCAAGAGGTCAGATTTTCTCCCGGACCTCTGAAGACTGGCGTTCACTGCCGTTCTGAAACAACACGAGAAACACAGATTTGACTCGTTCCATTGGTAAGGAGTATGAACAGGATACAGGTTCATCATTTCAGCGTCTGTGTCGGTATGTGGCGGTTCTCTGTGTCTCTTGTGACACAGTCGATGGCGGCTAACAAAGCAGGGTTAAACCGATTGAGTGAAGCGTCTGATTGTTTGACCTTAACTCCTGTTGTTCTCCATCCCCCTGTGTTTTTGTGTTTGGGGAAGGAAACTTAAATCAGCAATTAACATCAATAATTAACTACTCCCTGGGATGAATTATTAATGCTCCCGCTTGAGACTGAGATAGCACCTCTAGAACCGAGAATAAAAGCCCATGACTTACTTTAGTTGGAGAACTCTCTTTGTTTTAGGGAGGTTCTTTGCCCACTGGAAAGAACATTCACAAGTGGGATCTTTTTTAATATCTCAATTGTTGTTGTAGCATTATTTATATACTATTATATTTTGAATAAATTTTTATTTTTCTGATTTCAGTTACAATTTTAATTTTAGTTCTAGTTTTAGCATTTATGTTTTTGTACACATATATATATATATATATATATATATATATATATATATATTTTTTTTTTTTTTTTTTAACTGTTGACTAAAAGTATTTGTTTTGGTCAAGTCATTAATTTCAGTACTTCAGCTTAAACTTCGTTTATTTTAAGCAGTTGCCAAGGCAACATTTCTAAATTCTCATTGTTTTTTTAAGTTTGTCCTTTTTTCATACTTTATTTTTAGCATTATTTCAACTATTAAAGAAATGAGATTAGATGCTTTTTTGGACTTTTGCCAAAGTGCATCTTTTATGTTGTCTTCCTTTTTGAGTTCTGTCTTTTTTGAGTTTTGATTTTGAGTTTTGATTTTAATTTTATTTTAAGTTTCACTTTTTCAGTTTAGTTTTAGATTTTTTTTTTTTTGATATTTTTATTTAACTTTTTTTTAGTTTCAAGTGTTAGTACTTCAGCTTAAACGTATTTCATTTTAGTTAGTTGCCAAGGCAACATTTCTATTTTTAATTTATGTTTTTCATCTAAAGTTTTAATATTGAACTTTATTTCAGCTTTATTTAAATGACTAATAATAATTTTTAATAGTTATTCATTAACAATAACAATACTAATCCTAAACAGCAATGCGATTAAACGCAGCCTGCTAAAGTGCATCGCATCTTTTGCCTAAAATATTGTTTTCTGTAGAGTTTCAGAAGAAAACATTATAATACTCAGATCTTTTCTCGTCAAGTTCTTCCGAGAGCAAATTATCTATAATGTCCAAATTAATTTAATACTTTTTTCATAGTCTCCATTTGCTCTGAATGAATCTCGTTCGTTGCTGTATAAAATAAACTAATTGTCTGGGTTTTAAAGTCATTTTCTGTTCATTTTCTTCGCTGTCTGGTCTATCTTGACACACACTGTCTCTCGGTTCTTGTCGTCTTGTCTGTAATTCTGTCTTTACACCTTTATCTACTCTGATCCCTCTCTCACTGTTTGTGTACTCTGAGCGTCTGTATCATGTTGCTGAGATCTGGCTCGTTAATTGCTGGGTAATTACAGTGCTTCTGTTGATCTGTTCATTTCACACAGCGCTGCTACAAACCTTTTAGGCTGTCTGCTGGAGCTCAGACTCTATTGGATTTGGCTCATGTGCGCGTCTAACGCTTTGAGAGCTGCTGTAATGTGCTGTCAGCCGTTCCACATGCTCTTGCTCTGTCGTGATGCTCTTGCTCTGTCTGGACAACTGTTGCGTCTGCACACCCAGACGAGCTGATCTGATCTGATCTGATCTCAAAGTGTTGATGCTAACAGATTGTGTTTTCTTCGACGTCTGTGCTAAACACTTTCCATTCAAATCAACAGATTCACAGCATTTTCTGACGTAGTCATGTGCTAAGATTGCACCCAAAGCACAGCAGTCTTATTTTAGTATCACTATCGATATAGTATTTCTGAAATATTTTAATGGTTTATGTTTTCATTTTAAGTGGATCGAAGTGATTTAAGTGTAAAAACTCATTATTTAACACTTCAATTTAAGATTATTTCTGTTTTCTGTTATGTATTTGTTATTTTTATTAGCTCTTTTAAATGCCTATATAGTTTATGCAGTTATATTTCAGTTTTAGTTATTTTAGTACAAGTCAAAATAAATTAAAATGTTGTTTTGGATTTAGTTTTATTGTATTTTAGTTCGTGCCAGGCCAACAGTTCTAAATATACAGTTTAAATATATAATCGTTTTTTTTTTTTTTTTTTTAGTTTTTTAAAGTTTTTTTATTATTATTATTTTTTATTATATTTATTTTTTAATAGTTAATTAATTTCATTATTTTAGTACATCAAGTTGAACTAAATAAAAATGTGAAATGTTGCTTGGCAACTAACTGAAATAAAAAAGTTTTATTGTAATTTTATTTATTTCAAGTACGAATAGTTTTATTATGTTTTGCTTTTAGTTTAGTATAAATTAACTGTAAAAACCCTGCTACACTGTTTAAATGATATGTTTTAAAATGTTAAACACTTGTATTTATTTCTAAGAAAGCTTCAGTTAATCTATAATTGCAGATGATTTACCGATTGTGACTCTAATATATATATTATAAATGCATCTGTTATGGCTTAAATCATTTAGTATAAAAGGCTATTAGACTCCCTCATGAATGACCCATATTAAAGCCCCGTCAGAGGCCTTTCTTACCCTCGGATGCCGGAGATCTTTCTGAACTTCTGCTCTTCTTTAGGACTCCGACCAAAGTAACTGAGAAGCTGCTGGTATCATCCTCGTCTTCAAACTCTGAACGCCGCTTATCTTTACAGCCGCTGATACTGGACAAGGAACCCAGTGATGGGACCAGCCCGTGTTAACCATTAACACCCCAACTCGCACCCTTTTTCATCATGGTGAGTTCCTCATGTGGTGTTTAGCACCACCATGCATTTATCATTGTTACGAACAGAATTAAATGATATCATTCATATTTGCCTGCAATGTAAACAAAGCAGCAAATTTCACATCTCCATAAGCTTCAAAGTCTCAGTGTCTTTAAAAACATCATAGCCTGCATAGAAAGGCAATTCTACAAGTTTATGATGTGATATTCACTTCTTATCAATTTGCATGCTAAACCTTTACAACATCCAACAAGCACAGGCAATTATTAGCAAACGTGTTGATCAGATTTAAAGGCATGATGTAATTAAACCAAACGTTCGCGCACAACCTCTGCCTCGGTTTTCTCTGTAATCTGAGAAAAGTTCAAAAGTCCGATTGATAATCAGTTATATTTGTATAGATAAAAATGGAGCAGAACAAGCTGTCCTCAGCAAAGTGACTCAACAAACAAGCCCATTTAAAACCTCACAATTAAACAAAGACTGCCATTTATTCTACTAGTATTTCGTTGCTGTGCTTTGGATTGCAAAGCAGCATAAGATGAGCTCGATCTCAACCTCAATCAGGCTAATAAGCAACCTCTTGGCTGCTATAATAAGGCAATTAAAGCGAGCTGGCAGACAGACACTTCCCACGATGCCGGGACTCCCAAGACGGGCCCTGCCAATGCCAATCTCTAATAGGGCCCAAAGCACAGGCCTGGGAAGACGCAATTGGATTTGAAGCCAATCAATCATTCCAGCTATTGACCTATGATTGGATTTAGAAGACATGTCAGGGCCGCTTTGATTTTAGCTCGGGCCCAATGAAGCTGGATGTGAAGGTTTATTGTTTCGGACGGACCGAGAGTGGTGTGTGGGTTTTGACACGCTGCCAGAAGAGATGGATGCATACAATGACTGCTGTATCCATCCATCAGAGTTAGAATCCGTCATCTCATCTTTCACAGGAGCGGCGTACAACATCATCCGCTGCTTTTGGGACTCGTTTGGGAAGTCTTTCACATATCCCAGCATTTCTAAAGCAGGCTTGGATTGTTTGAAGCTTGGTGGCATTCTAGTTTTGGAGACTAATTTTAGCAAACGTGCTCATCGACACCTAGTTAAATGCTTGTTATTGTGACTGCGATGTTTGTAGAATGAACAGCCAATAGAAAGGCAGTTTGTTTCCATTTATGTGTGAGAGTGATTGAGAAACGTTCATTTATTTTGTTATGTGATACGAGCTTGCCTTTACTCTACCTGGATTTTCACCATTAAATATAAATAAATATAACGCATACAAAACATTTTCATTACTTGAAACAAAATAAAATAACGTAAACTTTATTTATTTTAAGGCACCATGTCTCATTTGAATAAGTAAATTAAATAAGCTAAAAGTGTAAACTATAATAATATAAAAAATAACAGAGCTACAGGGTTTTAATCTTCAACTAAAACTGGAAAAAAAATTGTTAATTGAGATTCATTCATTTAAATAATATAAAATAATACATATTTTATTTCAGCTAGTTGCCTATGCAACATTTCTCATTTTCATTTAGTTCAACTTGATGTACTGAAATAACTAGAACTGAAATAAAATGAACAAACTGTTAAAACTAATATAAATGACAAAAAAAACACAACAAAATGATTGATTACTAGTAAAAATATAAAACTAACAAAACAAATGTATTATAAATGTTGATAATAAATGAGTTGGAAGTACTAAAATCCAGGGCAACATTTCTCATTTTCATTTATTTTTAACTTAATGTACTAAAATAACTAAAACTTAAATACAAATTCATAAACTATATACACATAATAAAAAATGACACAAATACAGAACAAAATGTCCAAAACTTTAACTAAAATTATAATGAAAGCAGAAAAACAAAACAAAACCTATATAGTATATTAACTCTGGTCTGTATGAAATGCACATAAATATATTGTTTCTATCATCAGCACCAGGACTTGCTTAGCTTTGTGTGTGAAAGAGCATGTCATAATTAACATTACATGGCCTTTCAATGCTGACCGAAGTCTTAGCTAATATATATATCATGCAATCTGACATAAACATCTGATGATGTTGCAAGATTTTATGAATGTTGTGTGCAAGATTGCACCAGACTCGTATCAAACAGTCTGATAAGCAACGATCATAAAGGACAGAAAATACTGTGTGCGTCTCAGATCCGGCTTTACAATGTAGTTGAAAGAGTACGTTTGTAAGTAAATGTAAAAGTCTCTATTTTAGTCTTTTTTATTTTAAGAAATAAATACTTTTATTCAGCGTGGATGCATTAAAGTAAACAAAAGTGACAGTAAAGACATTTAAAATATTAGAAAAGATTTATATTTCAAATAAATTCAGCTCTTTTGTTCTTCCTGTTCATTAAAGAATCCTGAAACAAATGTATCACGGTTTCAACAAAAATATTGGGCTGTTTTCAACATTGATAATAATCAGAAATGTTTCTTGAGCAGTATATTATAATGATTTCTGAAGATCATGTGACACTGAAGACTGGAGGAATGATGCTGAAATACAGCTGCGCATCAATACATTACATTTTACAATATGTTCAAATAGAAAAATTGTAATAATATTTCACTTTTTTACTGTATTTCTGGTAAAATAAACGCAGCCTTGGTGAGAAGAACTTCTGAAACTGAAAAAGTAGTGTATATTTTAGTGATTATGTATCATCATTCATACGGCATGGATTATATAAAAAAACATAAATCGTAGCAGGACTAATTTGCTTGAGGAAAACAACAAATGGCTCCAAGCTTTTGCAGAGGTTTTAGAGTATCTTTGTAAAAATGACTGTCATGTTTGGCGACAGACCTGGTCTCGTGTTGTTTTTCCATTCCAGGTGGTGTAGCGTGACCTAGATGAGGAGAACGACGGAGAAGAAGAGCTACGGTAATGCAAAGAGACCTTCAGCGTCTGTCCCTTTCATTTAAATTACAAGAGCGAGATTCATTTTCCATTTGCAGACCTCTGAAAGATCTTCCCAAAAACATTCCACTGATAAATGAAAAGAAATAATGGCATGAATTACAGCACACTCTTACTGCGGGAATCGCAGCGTAGCTGATTAAGTCGGATCAATACGCCCTCTGAAGGACGAGCGAGGAAAGCCTGAATCCAGTGGACTGGCGAGGTAAGGATTGGATTGTTTTGTGTTTTATTTACATTGCAACATCTGAAGTCTGCTGTGGCATCTTGGCTAAAGCTCACGGTTACTAAGAGGAAGGTTGTTGGTTCGAATCTTTCAAGGACTGAGCCGTGAACCATCAGCATTATGCCCTTGAGCACCAAACACCACGTGGCTCCAGAGTTAGTGTACTGTGGATAAACATCTGCTAAACGAGTTTAATTCTGATTGCTTGGTTAGTTAAAACCATGTCATTATCTGGTGCAATGGCTTAGTGTCGTTACTGACATGCTAATGACCCTAATTAGATGGATTGTTAAGCACAGCTGGACACAACGTGTGTTTTGTGCTCGTCTTTTCAGTGCCACGCCAGATTTGTTTGATCCATTTGTACATTAATTAACTCTATTAGCTAGCTATAGATATGTTTTGGGCTTT
>QVTF01019579.1:60000-70000 GCA_003573665.1 Oxygymnocypris stewartii | reverse complement strand
GATAGGCAATCGATACGACGCAAAACCTGACATTAATCCCAGAGAACCTGCAAGATGATCAGACGGACACTCCATCGTCGTCTTAATGGTCTTACTGGAGGTCAGTACGTTTTATCATAGCATTACACAATGTCCGTTCTAGCTCAGCATGGACCACTGATGGGTTATATACTAATGTACTAAAGTTCTTTTGCCCAGAAAGGCCTGGTGCTTTCTAAATGTCAAAGTCAAGATTAGACGTCCTAAGACTAAGAACTAGGCTTGAAACAGAGAAAATGCTGAAGTTAAAATAGACTAGCGTCTTGTCTGAGACCATAATAGAGATCCTGTATAAGACCAATACTTTGTCTGAGACCCAAATCCACACTAAAGTCACATTTCTGTGGACTTCATGGGTCTTGTCCAGAGATATCATGGCCTCTAAAGAGATACAAACTTACAAATTTTGATATCCCTCACTTAGGGATCCTCAGTGGTCACAACAGACTGAAAAAATTCATTTTGCCTTTAATTTTTAATTTAAATTTTTAATGAAATTTCTATTTCATTAAAAAGACCGTTTTTAGAGATTTATTTATTTTATCCCGACAAATTGCTCTGTATTTTCATATTTCCCATTTATTTCCTATGGTGGTCAATTTTGACATCACAGGTGTGATAATTTTAAAGACCATTTGGCCTAATCACATTCACTATTTTTATTTTGATCTTTTAGCGAGTGCCACAAAAGTGACTTTTTGTACCATTCCAAGAAAGTTTAAAGAAAAGTTACAAATTCAAATGTAAAATTGAATTAAGTGGGTTAAGATTGTTGGTTCAGTCCATCAATGTCAAGAGAATCAGCCCAGACTAAATATTACAAATATATGGCTTTGCAGGGAGAACAATCATGATACATGGGCATGTACTGTAATAGTGTTAATGCAAATGGATGTGCTCAGAAATATTGCATAAATGTAGTGATGTTACGAAAATTGTTTTTTCTTTATTCTAAAATAGTTTCTGTGATTCAGTTTTGGATAACTGAGCTCACTAAGTACTTCGGCAATGAGCTGCCTTATTATTTTGTCACTAATCTAGCATCCTTTTTGCTTATGATGAAATTAGTTTACGTATCACATATCCATGAAAACACACCATCGGAGAATGAACTAATGGGTTTAGCTGAATTTCTTTGGTTGGAAAATTCTGTGCATCACAATTTAAAGTGAAAAATATCCATGGATTGGACACAAGAAAGTCTACAGACATATTTTGTGGAATCCAGCCTGTGAACACTGCTTCCAAGATCCTTTGCATTGTGTGAGAGCCTTTGAGGGCCATGTTATCGGTGAAACTAAAGTACACAAGTACCCAAGATTCCTTGATGGCACTGTTGACTGTTATTTCTAATCTCTACACCCCGTTGAAGTTTCAAAGCTTTTGTAAAAGAGACACATTGACACTGAACACGCTGAGCATTGCCTCTGAAATTCTGTGTAACTTAGACTGACTTGTTTCAAACACCCGTCACATTAAAGAAAGAGGGAGTGCAAACAGAAGTCTCCGCCACCTCCTATTCTCTTCCTTATTTCTCAATCTGTTTTGTCTTGACATCTCCATTAACTCATAAATCCAATACAGTGGAGCTCAACAAAATTTATCTTCTACCAATCTACAGCGAGGTTTGGGTGGAGGGAGCAACTGGAGACCGGAGAGGAGGAGAGAGGGATGGGAAATGATGAGAAGATCAATCGGTCCCTGGGCTGTCACTCCACTCGCTCGTTTTCACATCCATCTCCACCCCTCCTCCCTCCAGCCGTCGGAGACTGACACCACCCCTCCTTTCTCTGGCAGGCCCGGCGGATTCTGCAGGCGCGGCTGTTTCGGGCCTGCAATAATCCGATTGAGTGTGGGATCAATGACAAGCTGTGGTCAGCGATCTGTAGTCGCTCCGGCTCCCATTGCACGCTGACCACAGGATCCCCAAACCGCTGACCGCCTAACCGGCATGGCCTGACCACTAATTCGGTCCGCTATGCCAAGGCGCTCGGCCAAGGTGGGCAAGTAAAACTGGCATGTGAAAGGTCTAAATTATACTGCAATTATGACTCCCAACTTTAAAGATTGTACAGGTCTCTGTAGCTCAAATGGTTCTAGTTACAGCAAGATCTTGAGTTTACATTGAAATTAATGCAATTGGTCCAATTTAAAGTTGATGTGATGCCTGATTTCACTCTTGGAATTTTCCCAACGATTGACAACTTTTTGGACAGAAAGTGATGCTTTTTGTCAGAAATTTGAGTGGACGATAAATCTGCATCATCACCTCTCCAGAGTTTGCACTGTAAGTTGATTTGATCAAAACATCTATTAAATAACTACTTAGTTCGAAATAGATTGAAAACACTCACTTTATGTAAGCTTTTCTTGAATTAGTTGTATTCATCGTATGGCCTGACCACTAATTTGGTCCGCTTTATTAAATTTGGACACATTCCTGTAGCTCATCTGCTTCCAGCGACGACAAGGTCCTTGATTTACCTTTAAACGAATGCTCTTGATCTCCTCTTTATGCTTGAATTGATGCCAAAATGTGTGCTTGAAAGTTTCCCAACTATTGCCAACTTTTAGGACAGAAAGTGATGCTATGGTCTGCTATGTTAAAGGTTCGATCTGTTCCTGTAGGTCAACTGATGCCAGTAATGACTAAGTCATTGGTTGACTTTAAAATTAATGCACTTGGTTTCCTGTTTCTACTAGAATTGATGACAGAATATATATTTTAAAGTTTATTAAAGGTGGGTTATGCATTTTTTCAAAATTCCTTTAGAAAACTGAGTCGGGCCAGAACCAGAACAAACTTGTAGCCAATCAGCAGTAGGGGGCGTGTCTACTCATGATGCGAGGAGAGAGCGCTCAGTGCACATGACGGACATTAGCCGAGCCGAGCGACAACAGAAAGATAAAGATGGCACATAAAACACAAGAGGAAAACATCTGCGGAACAAAAGAAGGCTTGGTGTCTACATCGTGCTGCAACAGCTAAAGTCTGTCTACACTGGACGCGACAAAGTGACCATTGAAAATCATTTGTGTCAATATGTCATAAATAGAACTATAATAGAAATAGAGGGATTTGTCGTGTCGCGGCGCAGCATCCAGTGTAAACAGCATCACTAATTATAATGATGTCTATAGTATTTTGTCACGCCGCACCGCTCCGCTCACATCCGTTGTAGACACGGTGTTAAGATAAGGCAAGAAGAAGGACCCGTGTAAATATCGAAGCAGCTTTTTTCCAGCATTGGAGAGAACTCGAGGAGCGGGAAGGCCTGTGATTGGGTGCCGAGGTTGCTTTGTTTCTTCTCGATAGGGAAGTAACATTGGTTTTGCTTTGTTTCACAGAACTAATTGCTGCCGTACGTATGTGGGGGACGGAGCTATGAAAATAGGGGCGAGACCCTTTTGGGGTAGAGGCATGTTTGTTTTGGTGATTTCAAATGTCAAGATTGGCTACAAGAAATCACTTACCCCACCTTTAACTCTTGTCAAATTTATGGACTGAAATTGATAATTCTGCCCTATTGCCACTTTGGAGTTTGTATTGTTGTATTGTAAGTTTAAATAAAAGCATCTACTACAAAACAAATTACTCTAATATATCGGAAAACACTCAATTTACGTGAGCTTTTTCTTAAATGTACTTTAATTATTACATGGTTTAATCACTAATTTGGTCCACTTTATTAAAGGTCGGACATGTTCCTGTAGCTCAACGGGTTCTAATAACAACAAGGTCATTGGTTACCCTCAATTGTAATGCTCTTAGTCCTCTGTTTATACTTGAATTGAATTTATAGTGGAAAGTTTCCCAGCTCTTGACAACTTTATGGCCTGAAAGTGATGCTTATTGTCTGAAATTTGAGAGGTCGATAAATCTGCACCATCGCCTCTTCAGAGCTTCGCCCGTGGGTGTTGGTCAGCCATGCTCTCCTCTTGATTGTGTTTGTGTGTTTCTTGTGTGCTTGTGGTGTTCTCGGGTTTCCCTAATGGTTCCCAGGATGCAATGTGGCTGTAGCGGGGGGAGCTCAATGAGACACATGAGATGCAGCCCAGCGAAGGATATGGCCATCATTGACATCTTCCACAATTCATATCCTCAGCCATTGCAGAGCATGTACACATCAGTAAACACCTTTCCGATTTGTGCATTAGACACTAACTGCATTAGGAAGTTGGAATCGCAGGTGATGGAACCGATTCTTCCATTAGCGTAACGTTTTTGTGCCATTTTTCCAAAAGAACCATTATAGCGCACACGTTCTCTCTCAATAACCGTACCTCTTTCCCAGAAGGCTCCAGCCTATGCATGGAAAAACTTTTCTACATAGTTCACAGTTTTTTTTAACGATAATCAAACAGAATCAGCATTATTCTGGTCAGAGGTTTGCTCGATATCTTTGTAGAAACTAATTAAACAAAGTCGGTGCATCTGATGTGGATGGATGGCTTTTTAATGATGTCAGCTGAAGTGAATATGCAAGCGTTTCCGCACCAATGGCAGATTGCAGATTGATTTTCCTCGGGTGTCATTACATATTATTAAAATCTCACGCAACGAGTGAGGAGAACGTGGTTGAAGACACTGGATTAAATTGCGGCATCTTGCAGAAATCAGACGGTTAATTTAGTCTCCTTCTGCATCTTATAGATTTGTACTTCACCTTTTCAATGCTCTTCTAACTCATAAAATATATGGTCATGATATGCATTACTGATGGAAACTTAGTGAAAGAGACAAAGTGTAATTAGTGGATAGTAATGAGATTTATGCTGTTACTGGAATTACACAGATTAAGTGACTTGAGTTCATATTTTCATGTAATGGACTGTAAAATCCCATAGAATTACAGCCATATCTCGAAATAATGAGATTATTGTCTTCTTTTATTTAAATTGATGAACATTGACACAGTTATTGAAAGTAATTTATACTACATTGGAGTAAATTTACAGCTGAAATGTAATTAGTTTCATAAACACTATTTTCCTGTTTATTACTGTGACACTGCTTTTTTGTTGTATATAATTCTGTATATAAATAAATGTGACTTGACTTGACTAGAACATCACAGAGATGGCATGCATGGGATAGTTCACCCAAAAATGAAAATTCAGTCAGCATTTACACTGCTATGGCACGGTTGCATACTGGCCAAGTCAAAAGAGTTCTTCCTTAAAAGCATGTTTCACTCAAAAAATAAGCATCGTCATAATTTCTAAGATATTTTGCAAAATGAAAGTCATTGGGCTAAATTTAGTCTTTCTTCAAAATATTTTTGAGCATGTTTTATAGAAAAAAGAAAGTCAAATTTTAGAATGACATGAAGGTGAGAAAATGATGGAAAATGGGTGAACTGTCCCTTTAAGTGTGGACCTCTTTTGATTTGGGCCAATAAGCATCCACCTAGCAACCGCATAGCAATGTGCTAAACACTTTTCAGAGCTATATCTGAGCACTCGGGTGTTATGGTGGAGAGTTTATTAAAAATGCTTAGTTGTTTGTCTATAGAGTATTTAGCATTCAATGAGCACAAAAAATAAGTATTTGCCGAATGATTTCATCCTCTTGATGTTGGCATAATGAGTATACAAGTGAATGTATCATTTTAATTGATGCCATCAAGATTTTGCAATCTTTTCAAACAGGATGTGCTTGTTAGTTCTTGTTGATGTTGTATGTTCCAGTCTATGTAATTGTTTAAGATGTGTTTACACAGTATATACACTCTACGTCAAAGCGCATGCATCTGAATGGCCTCACAGAGCCACTGTCCCGTTGCAGGAGTCCATTCAGTTCATGGGTGTAATGCTATCCCATTCCTGCAGGCCCTTTGGTGCCGATCCGGTCCAGGCTCCGGCTCAGGGTACCATTGATTTCCCAGCACAGGCTGGACGGCCCGCGCCAGATAAGAAGAAAGCGGATGGAAAC
The DNA here is from genome assembly GCA_003573665.1 of Oxygymnocypris stewartii. Classification (NCBI taxonomy): domain Eukaryota; kingdom Metazoa; phylum Chordata; class Actinopteri; order Cypriniformes; family Cyprinidae; genus Oxygymnocypris; species Oxygymnocypris stewartii. The sequence continues at coordinate 64,026 of QVTF01019579.1, read as the reverse complement.
GCCGTCTCTCTGTCTGTCCCGCTCTGACAGCCGCTGTATCTCAATCCGAATGATTACATGTAAAGCTATTTATTTCTTTATTTGCTTCTACTCTAAAGATGTCGTTTCAGAGTTTTAGTCCTCATATCCGTGATAATATGATCTAGCGTGATATCTTTTGGAAACACAAGCAGGTTTATCTGTCAGTGTATTTTCAGCCGTATGAAGTTACCCATAAGCACCTGCAGAGGGTGTTGCAGTGTCACATGATACACTGCGCTGACACACTGGCATCAGTTTCTTATTATCCACTGTTCGGGGATCAGCTAAACAGCAATCCCAGATGGGAATCATAATTGTTTTAGCATTAGAGATGACCTCAAACCACCAGATACTTCAGCTCCCTGTACCATTCATTTGAATGATGTTTACTCAAACATCTGTATTTTTTTTTTTTTTTGAAAGACGTGATTACTTTTATTCAGCAAGGATGGATTAAATTGAACAAAAAGTGACAGTAAAGACATTTATGATTTCATGAAATATTTCTGTTTCAAATAAATGCTGTTCTTTTCAGATTTCTATTCATTAAAGCATCCGCAAAAATAAAATGTATCACGGTTTCCAAAAAGATATTGGGCAGTACAACAGTTTTCAACATTGATGATAATTAGAAATATTTCTTGAGCAGTAAATCAGTATATTATTATGATTTCTGAAGATCATGTGACACTGAAGACTGGAGTAATGATGCTGAAAATACAGATTTGATCACAGAAATAAATTACATTTTAACATATATTCACACAGAAAAAAGTTATTTTAAATTGTAATAATATTTCACAATTTTGCTGTGTTTTTGATCAAAGAAAGAGTCTCAAAAACATTTAAAAAGAGATGTTTATTAAATGTTTATAAGTATGAAAGTTTAATGCAGAACAACAGATGTTTGCTTGCCTTGCGTTAGTTTTCTGTAAATAATCAATTTCAGTAATTGCATCTCATTTGTGGCAAACAAAAGGAAAGAAAACCACAAATCAGAGTCTGTCTTTATCTCATTAGTCTCTCCTAGTGAGCAGTGGCCTTACATGCACCTCAGATGTTTCTCTTAAAATCATTTCTCAAACTGAGCAGAAGTATGTAATCAAACGTCTGAGATCCTGAGCTAATATCAACACATGTCTGGTTTTATTTCTGTATTTTTTTTGAACAAAGTTGCTCATAACTGAGAGCTTTGAGTAACACGCAGTGTTTTATAATATTGATATTCAAAAAGTTGCAGCCGTGCTGGCCAAACACAACCTGACAATTTAAAAACCTGATGTCACGTTTAAAAAGTTGTTTAGAGCGGAACGAAATGATCTGATTTTAAACAAAATCTCATTTTCCATTTCAAACAAGCTGAAACCCAAAGATCAACTGAGAGCGAGATGAGTGAAACAATGTCTCTCTTGGCTCGTCCCCGGGGGAGAAGTGAGACCCTTTTAAGTGCTGTCTCTCTCTTCCTCCTGTCTTCCAGCCCTTCATCCTTCTCTCGGCTCGCTGACATCCTATCAGGCTCAGCGGCCCGGCAGTCGATAGCCCATTAGTAAATAAGGGATGCATAATTATTAAATATGCTTCAGATACATATTTCAGCCTTGGGTTTCCAGTCATATCTCTTTGAGGAGTTGGCTTTAATTAGGGTGTCCAGCAGGGGCGTCTCGCTCAAGTGTCTGTGGAGTAACGGCACTCTGGACTGTCTCTGTGACGAGGATGTTAAGAGGGAATGAGGGTGATTTGGTGGAGATTTGGCTCGTTGTCAGAGCGTCCTGTCGTTTGCAGCCTCTGGTGATAATATACCTGCTCAAACCAGCTCATGTTGGGTTTTGGATGCTGGTGTGCTGCTATCTGAACCACGTGTGTTTGTGTGTTTGACTGTACTGTAGCTTAAGCAGCAAGACTTGCTTGGTCATGTTAGTTGGCCAGCTCTGGTAGATCCGCTTGGCTGGTGTGCAGCACTAACCAGCTCAAACCATGGAAATTCATTTCTGATCTAAGTTGAACTTTTGGTAACACACACACGCACGCACACACACACACACACACGCACGCACCCCCCCCCCCCCCCCCCCCCCCCCACACACAGACCACACACACACGCACACACTCTGTCTTTCTCTCTCACACCACACACACACACCACGACACACACACACACCACACACAAACGCACACACGTGTCGTTCTCTCGCACCCCCCCCCCCACACACCACACACACACACCGCTGGTCGTTCTCTCTCTCTCTCTCTCACACACACACACACACACATACACACACACACACACACACACACACCAAACACACACATACACACACACACACACACACACACACACACACACACACACACACACACACACGTTTGTATTTGTTGAAAAGTGGGGACATCCCATAGGCGTAATGGTTTTTTATACTGCACAAACCTGTATGTGCTAGCACCCTACACCTCACAGGAGACGGTTGCATTTCTATTTTCTCTATTATTTATAAGCGTTTTGAAAAGTTGGGACATGGGGCAATGTCCTCATAAGTCACCTTCTTCTTGTAATACCTGTCATACCTGTGTCATTATACAAATGTATGTCCTCATTTGTCACAAACACACCACACACACACACAACACACACACACAGTCCAGATTACATTTAGCTTGATGATGAAAATCCATCAATCAATATTATTTTAAATTCACATTTCTGTAATTGTTGTTTACATGTTTTTTGTTATTATTTAAATCAGCGTAAATTAACTCATGTAGTTCCAAAAAAAGAAAATAATACCGTTGTCTATAAACACTTTACAGTTCCACTAAAATATAAATCCCCCTTTTCAGTTTACAATTTGTTATATATTTTCACTTTACAATGGATCTGAAAAGCATAATCTCACAATATAACAAATATGAATGATTTAGATTCACATTAATTTAATAGTTTAATGCTTTACTATCATGGTATGAGTTTCTTAAATCAGAAAATATGATCTCATTTAGTACAAATTCTTACCATTATCTATAAACGCTTTACAATTATATATATACAAAATAATAGAAATATATATATATATATATATACACACACACACCAACATATTAACTTTACAGTAATGCAAATTGAGGAATAAAGAAGTCTTAATAGTCCTATATAATTTTTCTTTTATTTCAAAATGTAATTTCTTTTGATTTTGGAGTGAAATATGACCCACACATGTTCTATATACAGTGTGTGTTTGTGGACTGGGCACAGTTTTTGTGAGACATATTAATGAATTATAGTAATATCTTAGTTCATGATTCGGAAAATAGGGAAGATCAGTCCTTTGCCGACCCTTCACTTGACACAGTTCCTCCTTCAGGCCCCTAATAATCAGGCCACACCGTCCCGCATATCAGCCACAAGTTTAGAAATGAGTCGACTTACCAGCTGCATGCTCACTTGAAGTTCTAACACACGTCTTCAAGAATGACCTTTTCTAGGAGTCATTTAAGCACTGTTTACAACAGTAGCATTGGGACGTTTGAGATTTAATACTCTTAAATTCTACATGAAGATCATCTTCCACCACTTCACTATTATACAATTAAATCCTAATCTAATCATGAAAGGCCGAAGACTCCTTAATAGATATTTGACCACTTTTGTTGTTAAAAAATGATGTTGGAAAATCAATAGATTAATTTATGACGAGTGCACCTGAAAAATCTACATCATAACATGAGTTCTGACCTTTGTCACAGACTGTCTTCTTAGTTTTTCCTATCACGCTTTAGAAATCATAAGAAATTATATATCACTTAAGAACTTATCTCAAAATGCATCCTTTGATAGAATCAGACATGGCAATGGTACACCCAAATCACGTTTCAAAATGTTTTCGTTTATGAATTATAAAAATGTAAGTTTGGATAGTGCACTATAATGTGAGTGACAGTTAAGGGGTTAATGTATCGTTAGTCGTCACTTTTTTTACTTTCACTTTCTAAATTGGGGAATTGACTGACATT
>QVTF01019579.1:22500-55000 GCA_003573665.1 Oxygymnocypris stewartii | reverse complement strand
GTGTGTGTGCGTGTGTGTGTGTGCGCGTGTGTGTGTGTGCGTGTGTGTGCGCCTGTGTGTGTGTGTGTGCGTGTGTGTGTGCCGGCAGCCATATCATCCTGCAGCCCAAGACCGGTTGCCCACTGAAGCTAAGCAGGGTTGAGCTGGTCAGTACCTGGATGGGAGACCTCCTGGAAAAACTAGGTTGCTGCTGGAAGAGGTGTTAGTGAGACCAGCAGGGGGTGCTCACCCTGTGGTCTGTGTGGGTCCTAACACCCCAGTATAGTGAAGGGGACACTATACTGGAAAAAGCACCGTCCTTCAGATGAGATGTTAAACCGAGGTCCTGACTCTCTGTGGTCATTAAAAATCCCAGGATGTCCTTCGAAAAAGAGTAGAGGTGTTACCCCGGCATCCTGGCCAAACTAGCCCACTGGCCTCTGACCATCATGGTCTCCTAATCATCCCCATACACTGATTGGCTTGATCACTCTGTCTCCTCTCCACCAATAAGCTGGTGTGTGGTGGGCGTTCTGGCGCACTATGGCTGCCGTCGGATCATCCAGGTGGATGCTGCACATTGGTGGTGGAGGAGATAGCCCCCTTACTATGTAAAGGGCTTTGAGTGTCTAGAAAAGCGCTATATAAATGTAACAAATTGTTATTATTATTATTGTGTGCGCGTGTGTGTGTGCGTGTGTGTGCGCCTGTGTGTGCGTGGGTGTGTGCGTGTGTGTGTGTGTGCGCGTGTGTGTGTGTGTGCGTGTGTGTGCGCCTGTGTGTGTGTGGGTGCGTGCGTGTGTGTGTGCGTGTGTGTGCGCCTGTGTGTGTGTGCGCGTGTGTGTGCGTGTGTGTGTGTGTGCGCGTGTGTGTGTGTGTGCGCGTGTGTGTGTGTGTGTGTGTGTGTGCGTGTGTGTGTGTGTGTGCATGTGTGCTTGCTTGCGTGCGTGTGTGTGTGTGAGATTTCCATGGCATTATGATGGATTTTTGGGTATAGTACTATAGTAACACTATTACTACTAGTAACATGTTTTTGGACCATAGTGGAAATGCCATGGTATTCTTTCCACTGTATAGTAAATGAACATGTTATTTAAATGCCACCATGGTTCATATAAGCTTAGAATGAGTTGAAGCCATCTCAGCGTGAGGTCACACTGTTGTTTGATGTAGTTCCCACAGATGGCGCTCCAAACCAAGAAGGTTCTTGTTCCTCCTCAGCTGTGAGTCTGTAGTCGAAGCAGATGAAATCTATAATCTTGAGAAAAAACAAAACTCCAGAATGATATGATCCAGATTACAGGGCCTTTTTTGATATTTTCCAGAGCTCATTTATCATATAACGCAGTAATTCATCCTGTGTGCTTTAAAACGGCGGATTGCTTAAGTGAGTAAGACGTCGGTTCATATTTAATGAGCAATAACTTCCAACTGGATTTGTATGTGTGAGACACTCATTTCCTAAGTGTTGATGATGCTGTTATATTCTGTTTATGAGTAACAGGTTATGGAGATGTTTTCATTTCCACAGTGAATCAGAACTTTCCAGAAACGCAGCTCAGTGACGGAAATCTCATTAACATCAAATATTTTCAAGTTGCACTCATGTAGAATTACTGTACTACTGTAGAATTATTAATTTATACAGATTATTATAATACAACATGTGGTCTATATTCTATAACATTCTGTCTCTATTTCCCTGATAACTAGTTAACAATTAGATCAGTTCATTACAAACTGTGTGAAGCAGTTTCTTAAGAGAACAAGTTAACTAAAAGAGTAGCTCTGTTACGACTCTGTGTGAATGCACTGTAGCTGTTCTGGTTTATGAGGAGGTCATACATTCATTGTGGTTATTTTGTGTTGATTCAGCAGAAATAAAAACTCCTTCTCAGTTTGTGTGCTATAGAGATGGCCGTGGTTATAAACATAACCACCAACCATTATTACTCATTACTGTGGTTAACTATCACTAACAATTCAAGCCATGTGAAAGCCTTCGCCGACTGAACTCGGATTGGTTTTAATAAGTCATAAAAAATTTGGTAATTGGTTTTAAACCTTTACATATAAATGGTATATATATATATGCATAAGTACTTAAAATAAAAAATGTCTGTAGTACTATAGTAACACCATGATTTCTATAATTGTACTTATAAGATCAATGTGCTTTAAATGCACAATAATCTGGTTTATATATTTATCATCAATGAATCCAATGTTTCTCTTACATTTGACCTGTTTCTGTGCTAGACACATTGAACCATGCTCAAGCTTTTTACCTAAATGTACTTGTTTTCACAATGAACAGATTTATGCTGATTCTAAGCAATTTAATGAAATTTAATTTGTAAATATGATAATTTAACAAAAATAATAAGAAACTATGCTATGCTTTTTTTAAGTGGAGGGATTTGACCTTGTATGTATGACTGAATAATATGCATCACATTCAATTTATTAGTTAAAACTATGCAAAAGCAAAACACTGGTAAACGTTGGGTGCTCGACAAAAAAGATAATAAAAACACAGTGCACCAAAGCTGCAAAAATGCTCAATTCTGTCACATGTTATGTTAAAACTGTACGATTCAAATACATAAATCTTAAATTTTGCCCTAAAGTTTCCCTCGTCAAGATGCTCCAACAAACAGAAGCCGTGTTTTTATTTCAGCATTGGCTCTGCTACAGTTGGCTCTGCATATGAAACTGGTTTGATACAGGAAGTATTTGAACAACCTTTAACGTATGGTGTTGCCGTCATACTTCCCCCCCCCCTCTATTTCTCTGCTAACTTCTCTTTTCAGTTGCGATGAAATAGCTGAGTTCCTCTTTCCAGCAGTCTCATATCAGAAGCCCCTCCTATACTAAACACCACACACCCTGCAGCTGATCTCAGGTCAGTCTGCTGCGGAACGTCTGCAGGACATTTGCCCTAAAACTGATCTGAGGTCAGTCTGCTGAAGTCATGTGATACAAGAAGAAAATGTTAGTGATAACCGACCACAGTAATGAATAACAATGGTTAGTGGTTATAATGTTCAATTACCAAATTGATTTAACATGGTACTCTGGAAAGTGGTTTAAAAAGTGATATTCATTTATGTATGAAGTTTTACATCACATTAAGTGTATTAGTTTATTCATGTTAAAGGTATTCTCCACCCCAAATTGAACATTTAGTCATCAATCACTTTCCTCCATGTCGTTCTAAACCTGTAAAAGCTTTGTTCGTCTTCAGAACACAATTGAAGGTATTTTGGATGAAAACCGGGAGGCTTGTGTCTGTCCCATTGACTGCCAAGTAAATAACACTGTCAAGGTCCTGAAAAGTATGAAACACATCATCAGAATAGTCCAAATGCCATCCGTAGTTCAATCTGGCTGGTATGAAGCGACGATTATAATATTTGTACGCAAAGAAAACAAAAATATCACCTTTATTCAACAATTTGTCTCATCCACGTCACCATAGCGCCAATTTGTAGAGCATCCACTGAAGGCAAACTGTGTACGCTCTTCTGTGTCAGCCGCACCACCCGGCTACGTCTTCTGCGTTTATTTACGCTTTGATTTGAACGAAAACAGTGTATCCGTGTGGTGCGCATTGTTGAATAAAGTCGTTATTTTTGTTTTCTATGCATATAAAAGTATTCTCGTCGCTTCATAACAGTCAGATTGAACCACTGATGGCAGATGGAGTATCCTGACGATGTGTTTCATGCTTTTCTAGGCCTTCACAGTGTTAATTACACTGAAAAAAATGATTCATTGAATGTACTCCATTTTTTAAGGTAAGTGGTTGCAATTAATTTATTTTAGCTACATTTAAATAAACTAATTTAGTTGACTGACTTTCAACATATTTTTTTATTAAATGTAGCTAAAATAAATTGATTGCAACCACTTACCTTAAATTGTTTTTAGTAAATTCAATGAATGATTTTTTCAGTGTACTTGGTAGTCAATGGGACAGTCACAAGCCTCCCGGTTCTGAAGATGAACAAAGCTTTTAAGGCTTCGGAACAACATTCATTTTGGGGTGAGTAACCCTTTAAAACTGAGTTTTCCCAATGCATGGACTTTTTATATGCAATTCAAAAATATAAATCTAAAATTTAGGCCTAGATATTTGCTTAAGTTCCATTTGGTGATGCCAGAGGCACAGAAATGATAAGCGCCATCTCAAAGAAATCCCAGAATGCTCTGTGTCGACGAGGCAAGATAATCAATGTAGTTTATATCCATCCTGGAAAAAACAGCCTAAACTGGTTATCTGTTTTCCTAGACTGGTAGAGTTGGTTAGGCTGGTCGGTTATGAGTTGCTAGTCAACCATCTAAACCAGCTAACCTGAACAGACTTGGAGGCCAGCTAAACCGGTCTAAACCAGCTAAGACTGGCAAACCTGGACTGTTTTAGGTTGTTTCTTCAGCAGGGATTTCATGCAGAATTGTAGTGTTAACAAAATGTTAAATTCATCAAAAATGTATCCAATAAATAATCAAAATAATTAACCAATTTCAACTTCATTTTTAAGTTAAATAAGATTCAACTACAATTTTTGAATCTCTTCAATATAATTTAAATTGACTTTATTTTGACGTTTTTAAGTTGAAGTACATAGATATGGTTTAATGCTGCGCTTCAAATCAGTCTCTTATGATGTTATGTTTAAGTTAGTATGCTGCCTAAGAAGTCAGCTGTCTATGTATGCCATCACAGCAGGCAGTTCACTAGGAAGCTAAAGCTCATATGCAATAGTGTGGTTGTTATGATTTGTTTCACATTGATTGATATTTGAAAGATATAATATCTGTCTGTGGCTGAGCTTCATGGGAACTTGTGGTCAGGAGCTCTGTGTGTGTGTGTGTGTGTGTGTGTGTGTGTGTGTGTGTGTGTGTGTGTGTGTGTGTGTGTGTGTGTGTGTGTGTGTGTGTGTGTGTGTGTGTGTGTTGTGAAATCGTGGGTTTCATCATAGTAAAACAGCCACAGACATTGTTCGCCTTTGCCATCATGGGCAACCGCTTCCACCACAAGCCGCTGCTTTCCAACACACCGCCGGCTGATCTCAGATCATATCGACCGTCCCAAACGCCTCTTCTTCCAGTTCAACATCTGATCTGAGATCAGCCGTCCTCTCTTCAGCCTCTCGGTCAGTTCATATGTGAAGTCATGGCTTACCTAACTTTACTTATCAATTATGAAGCAAAGCGGAGAGGAAAAACACACAGGGCTCTCTCCACTGCACTCTGTCTTCTCACGTTCCCATCAGCTGTCTCTCCTCCGGCCCTCACACTATTAGTGCTTTTAACAGGAGAGCATCTGTAATAACAGACCAGTGTTGTTATCGTTAGCTAAAACTATTCAAAATGGCTTTCGTTCATCAAAATTAAGCTGAAGTAAAGTAAAAAATATGTCTAAAAAAAAAAAAAAAAAAAAAAAAAACATTGAATTGTTGACTTGATAATGAACTGAAATAAAATGAGTTTAAGTAATAAAATGAGTAAAACTACAAAAAAAACGACAAAAAAAATGCACAGAAATATTTGAAAAGGAAAAAACTAACTAATAAAAATTACAAATGTACAACAAAAAACTTTAACTAAAATTATTCAAATTCAGAATATTAACAAAAAGTATAATAATGCAAAATAATAATTAAATATAAACTCTTGAAAAAAGTTTACATTTATGATGAATTACAAAGATGAAAACTTATTATAAAATAATTTATTATGACATTAATATAGAAAATATAAATATACAATTAAAACTAAAATAGTTTTGCTAGTTGAAATACAGCTGAAATAAATAATAAAATAATAAAAATTAGACATGTTGCCTCGGCAATCAACTTATATAAAATAATATTTAATTGAAATATGACTAAAGCTTCAACTGAAATAAAAAATCTATTAAAGTCTAAATAGAAATATTAAAAATAACAATCTAATACAAATGAAAAATGCACAAAAAAGATGAAAACAAAAAATATTATTTAATTCAAAATATTAATAAATACTATAATACTAAAATTACTTTTGGAATTTATAATGGATTTCATATTTTAATATGAATAAAGTTAGAATTGAAAAATATTTTTATTTTTTACTCATGAAATTAATATTGAAAATATGAATAAATATTATAATGGTATACTGTAAATTTGTTGAAATCTGTGTAGAGTTCTTGGATTGATTTCCATCCAAAAGTAACAAGCACAGATTATTCCCAGACTTAGTTTGATGATGCTTCACACAAAGCTCGTGATATGGTTGATTATGGTTTCATGTGATTGTTGATTTATAACGGCACGTGTGTGATGTCATCTGATGACCAGTGAACCCATCAGTCCACGGGCCGTTCTGTCTGTTATGGAAATCATCGCTCTGTCTGTTAGGCGGCACAAAAGCGTTATCATTCAAATTAAGCTGCTTCTTTTTATCCAGTGTCTTTTATCTCTCTTCCAACAGCCTTTTATTTTCAGACCAGCTTTATCCTTAAAGTTGATGTAAGTGAAGTTTCTGAAACTCGCTCGCTCTCTGAGGCTGTGTTCTAAGGTGGAAGATGATTTACCTAAAATGAGATCACAAATGCAAAGTGAGAGTTAATATTAGCATGGTTCAGCATGTGAGGAGCAGTGAAAGTAGCTTACGCATGTGGTGTGAATGCTGTAACCCGTTAATATGAGCGGGAAACGTGTCGTCTGCACACTGCTGATGCTAGACGTGTGAAACAGGCCGACCGTTAAACATGTGACCGTGTAGCAGGCGACCGTTTGAAGTGTTTACTGTTGAACGATGCACACTCTTTTACATTTACATTTATGCATTTAGCAGATGCTTTTATCCAAAGCGACTTACAGTGCATTCAGGTTAAACATGTTTTATCAGTATATGTGTTCTCTGGGAATTGAACCCACAACCTTTGCGCTGCTGACGCAATGCTCTACCACTGAGCCACAGGAACAACACTTTTACAATACTTTCTCAAAGAATATAGGCACGCTGTCTAAAACACAAAGTCTTTATGTGCATTTCACTCTTTATTCAGCTTATAAATACTTTATGTGTTTCATATTCGGAAAAAAATTGAGTTTGTGGTAAATTTCATATGTTTCAAAGTGTATGTGAAAGATAAATTTAACAATGGATTTCATATTTTGAGATTGAAACATGTTTGAATTAATCATGGATTTTTATTATGGTTTCCCTCCCTTTTTTCCTTAACGATGGTTTTCATATTTTAAGATTAAAATCTTGAAAAACTGAATTTATGATGGATTTCATGGGAACTCTTGTACATTTATGGATTGTGTATTTTAAGATGGAAATCGTTGGAAGTTTGAAATTATTATGGATTTCAGATTTTAACATTGCTACTCTTGAAAAAGTTTGAATTTATTATCAATTTGATAATTTTAGACTGAAACTCTTGAAAAGCTTTAAATTAAATTTCATATTTTAACACAGTAACTCTAGAGGATAAAGTGTACATTTATGATGGGTTTCATATTTTAAGATTGAAACTCTTGAGGGAAAACGTTAGAATTTATGATGAAATTCATAAAAATATTGAAACTTGAAAAAAAAAATACATTTGTGCTGAATTTCATTTGAACACCTTGGAACTTGAAAGTCTCATTTATGATGGATTTCAGATTTTAAGATAAAAATTTTGAAAATGAATTTATGATGGATTTCATGGGAACTCTTATAAATTTATGGATTTTGTGTTTTAAGATGGAAATCATTTTATGGATTTCACATTTTAACATTGCTACTCTTGAAAAAGTTTGAAGTTATTATGAATTTGATACAAAAATTGAAACTTGAAAAAAAAATACATTTGTGCTGAATTTCATTTGAACACCTTGGAACTTGAAAGTCGAAATTATGATGGATTTCAGATTTTAAGATTGAAAAAAAGTTATATTTTATGATTGATTTCATAATCTAAGACTGAAACGTATTGATTTAATGATAGATGAAGAAGGTTTGAATTGAAAACCCGCTTGAAATACACTTCTATGTCATAGTAGCTGAAGCATCGTCCATCTATTACATTCTGAGCACTTGCTTTATGAGCAGGTCTCAGTGATGCCAGCGTCCGTCTCCTCAAACACACCTGCTAACTGCTTCATTAGCTCACATTACAGTGTGCTCGGAGGCACGTCTGTCTGTAATTAACCTATAGCTGGTGTTTGTGTGATTGTCTGCGAGCGTGAGCTGTAATTAGACCGTCTTTGACAGCGTGGTGATCATGTGTCAGTAGTTTGAGGCGTGCTGTAATTACCATGTGCATGATCAAGTGTCATGGCTGGCCTGTTCACTGCGAGTGTGTGTGTGTTAGAGCGAGACGCTCAGTAATTAACATCTTTGATCTGCTAGAGAGAAAGAGAGAGAGTATTCGAGTAGGAGAAAGTAGACGAGGGATAAAACAGGTGGCTCAAGAAGAGCAAACGGTGGCTTTTTACCGCACTAATACACCCGCACACGTTTACTGTTATATCAAGATCATCTTTGGGTTAGCTGGAATTCAAATTACTGTAGAGTTAAACGAACTCTGACTTTAAATGCATTTTTGTACATTTAATAAAAATAATACAAAACATGTACAATAAAATAGTACATTTAGTACAAATGCATTCCATCTGTACACTGAAAATCATTTAGTGTAAATAATTCATTCAGAAATGCTTGCAAATGTCACAAAAAAATTTGAAACAAAGAAATGAGAAGCAGCACTTAGAGTTAAATGTGACATTTTGAAGTAGAATAAAGTATGTATATTACAAATAAATGTGGTTCTTTTGAAATTTTTGCTCATCAAAGAATCCCAAAAAAATCTATCATGGTTTCTACCAAAATATTGTGCAGCATAACTGTTTTCAACATTAATAATAATCAGAAATGTTTCTTGAGCTGTAAATATCAGTTTATTAGAATGATTTCTGAAGATCATGTGACACTGAATACTGCAGTAATCTGTAAAAAATACAGATTTGATCACAGAAATAAATTAGTTTAATTCACATAGAAAACAGCTGTTTGAAACTGTAATAATATTCCACAATTTGTACGGTATTTTTGATCATAAATGGCAGCTTTGATAAGCAGAAGAGACTTCAAAAACATTGTTTCAGAACTATTCCAAAAATCTGACCGACCCCAAACTTTGAGTTTACATCACTCTCAGATATAAAGGTGCAAAAGCTGTCGCTGGGGTGATTAAAAGCTACTAATATGTACTATTTAGGTACTAATATGCACTCTTTGGGGGTAAATAAGGTACAAAAGCTGTCGCTGGGGTAATTAAAAGCTACTAATATGTACTATTTAGGTACTAATATGCACTCTTTGGGGGTAAATGAGGTACAAAGGTGTACCTTTTGAAAAAGTGCCACCCCAATGATAACTTTTGCAGCTTTTTTTCAGAGAGTGATGGTGAATATGATGTTCACAGTCCACAAAACCCCCTTAAACGTCATGCAACAGTCACACATCAGAGCTCAGGCACTCAGAAGGACCTCTGAAGCTGTGGTCAGTCTGTTGTGTTAACTTCTCAACTCAACAACAATCTTGACCTCTGTGTTTATGAGGAAAAACACAAGGCTTGTTAACATTGTGGTGGTTGTGTGTGTGTGTGGGGTCTTTACCAGCCACAACCAGGCCAGAGGCGCCGAGGTCAAGGCCCGCGACCTTTGACCCCATCTATAAACCACTGAACCGCGGCTCTAATGACTGGAGGTCGATTGTTGTAGCTTGCGGTGCGTCTAAATTTAAACACGCACACGCAAACACAACTTCAGTTGATTAGCAGTGACTAGCGCTAATATGAACTTGCCCGTTTTGTCCTGAAATGTAAAGGAAGAAACTTACTTTAAGAGGAATATTAATAAGCATAAGTGCTTATTAAGGTGATGACAGCATGTGGAGAGTATTTGTTTGTTGCTCTGGGTGCGTGTGTGGGGTCAGAGGGTTTGACGAGGGGAAAGCAGATAATTGGCCCCTTGTGGATCAGCCCAAGAGTAAGAAAACACATCTTACACTCTTTTCATAAGAATTGTATTACTTCGCTTTTTCTTTTTTAATGCATGTGTTTTATGCTGTATGAAAAGAGATGGCATTGTCTGCATATAGGGCACACTTTGGTGTCTCATCATTTAATAAAAAGGAAAAAACAAAGAAAAAAGTACAAATTCTGTGGGTTTTTTAATGCTATTAAATTTTTTAAATGTATTATTTTTTTCTTTTTTTTAAGTTTAACCCAATGATCATGTTTTTTCAGATCTTTTAAATGTAAATGTATTTACTTATGAGTTAGCTTTTGTTTGTTTGTTTGTTTAATTATATGATTTTTTTATAATTTATTTGTTTATTTAGTCTTCTGTAGCAATCTCATTATGCTCTTTTTTGTTTTAAATATTATGTAATTACATTTAAATGCTGTAAAGAAAAATAGTTTGAATAATTTATTTACTTGTTTATATGTTTTTGTTGTTGTTGTGAGAACTTGAACATTTTATTTTAGATTAAATTATAATTTAGCAGTATAACAATTGTGGTTTGGCCTGTCCCACAACTAAGGAAAAAAAATGATAATCATATAGCAGTGTCATAATCATTGCAATATCTTGAATTCATGTTCAATTCATATGAAAACAATCAGGAAAAAAAATCTACTCATTTATTTTAATTGCCAAAAATCCAAATTTCTCCCAAAGTTACTATAAGAAAAAGGATTAAATATTTGATCAGATAAATGCATTTTTTATATTATTTATTGTAAATATGTTAAACTATACCATAAGCATTTCCTGATAACAAATGCATGATCATCTGCTGAAAGGTTTGCTGCTGTGGAAAGTGGTATAATATATAAACGAAGCAATAGTGTTTTATTAGCGGCACGTGGGAGCCGTTCAGATCCTCTCTGTTTTAACACGTGCTGCAGCGGGACTCTTCGGGGTCGCTAACGTTTCCTCCTAACGGGGAGTTAACGAGCGGACGGCCCTCGATGTCCATCATCTTCATCAGCGTTAGGCTTTAAACCAATCACCTGCTGAGCAGTGTCATCAACACACCCGCCCACCGCTGTAAACATGCCGTCTAACTCGTTATTATACACAGCTAACGCAGAAGACGGCCGTAAACATTAACGGCAGATTCACAGCGTTTATTAGGGGAGGAGAATGAGTTAGGAAGTCCATTAAAAATTGAGACAAAATAGTGCTTTTTCCTTTTCACAGCGGATGAATCATCTAGAGAAACAGCTGACAGAGCGTTGTAAAAAACTCAATAAGATAATTAACAAGTCAAAGAAGATATTTCTAATAGCCTAGTCGTTTATTCTAGACAGCAATGCAGTTAAATAGAGAGCTAATTGAGACTTTTGCTTCTCAGATGTTTGTAGATTTAATAAATAAAATGAGTGAATGAATAAATTACATGTAAACAACAACAAAACATGAGCATTAAATTAAACAGATGAATAAACAAAAAACATTTAAGAAATACATGTACGTGTTCTCAGAACATCAAAGTGAAAAAAGCATTATTTGTTAATCATTTTGGTGTAAGTGTGTAAGCTCAGATCAACGAGGCCTGCGATCAGTCGGATCCAAAAGAAACACAAAACCTGTGCTAATTGAAAGAAAACAAGCTGACAGCACTTTTTAATTTTAGTAAGCTTTACTCCAATGCAATAACTAGCATTTTCAGGAAGAATAAAATCCTCTCTGGATCAAAATGAAATGCAAACACATACTCGATGGTTAAATGAATAAAAAGTTTTTCTTAGTGAACTTGTTATTTTTGTAATTTGTGAACACTTTGAAAGTTTCCTTCTCATATGTAAACTTTGAGTATTTTTTGGTATGTGTTAGCTTTCTTATTTATTTAGCATGGTTTTAATTGCCGAAGCGGACGGCGTGTGCTCTTGCAGTAGTTCATGCACGGCTGTGTGATTTTAAGGCTCTGATGGGCTGACATACAGAAGAGGGGTCAGAACCCTCTGTCACGCCATTTGCCTCGTATACTCGACTAATTAAACGCCATCGATAACGCTCATTAATTACTGCCGGCTGTTGTGGAGCTGTATGCAGCGATGAGCAGAGGTGGGGGGGGGGGGGGGGGGGGGATTGATCATGAAGATAGATTCAGTTTAATTGAGATGGAAGCACAATGCGTTTCTCAAAGGCCTTTGTAATGATCAGAGGTTGTTGGGATTATTAGCTGTAGGTTGTGAGTAAATTGTGAACTTTTAGCATTTATTATTTGGGGGGAATGATGCGAATAGAGGGTTGAAAGACGGTTGACGTCTTAGAGACATGACTCTATTGTTTCAGGTATGCAACAACCCAGAACAACCACATAGTAACGCATTAAAAACACCTCAGAGAAACTGTTGCAACCAAACAAAGCATTGTAGCTTCATTCGCGAGTTTTGCATATTTCTTTTTGCTTTTTTTAGGAATGTTAAAATCAATTACTTAAAAAGTCACAATTACCTTTTTATTTTTTATTTCATGGCAGAAAAAAACTGAACTACAAGATTTGAACATAGAAGACTCAAAAAAATACGTTTACGACTTTTCTGCACAGAATTATGTTTATATAATGTCACAATTCTGACTGTTTTCTCTGTTTAATTGAGTTTTTATCTCTGATTTGTGATATGCAAATTCAGAAGTCTGATTACTTCCCTCACTGTTCCGAGTTTATACCTCGCAAGTCAGAACTGTGAGGAAAAAAAGGCGTTATAATTATATATATATTTTTTATATCCCATGGAGGAAACAAGCTTCCATAACAACCAAATGTGTTTTTATAAATCTATGAAAATGAATTACTAGATCTTTGGAAAATGTAGTTTTTAATATACACTACAGTACAAACGTTTAACAAAAAATAATAATGTTTTTATTCAGCAAGGATGCATTAAATTAATAACAAGTGACAGGAAAGTAAATGTATTCAAACATTAAACTGTTAGACATTTCAAAGGGTTTTTACAGTAAGTTACTGTAATTAAGATTTACAGTAGCATACTGTATTTGATTTACAGACTCAAACTGTACTGTTTTACTGTAAATTACTGTAAATAAAATCCAATTCATCAGTATGCTTCTGTAATTCATTCATTTTAATATAGATTTCATTACATTTTATAATTTGTATATAGAATAAATTTTATTTTTACTCTACACAGGTACTACTAGCATTCAATTAAAACAGACAATAATTACAAAATATAAAGTTCTTTATTTAAAATTTAAAATTGTCTAAAGTCTAAAATTTAGACTTTTTGGTCTAATTCAGACCAAGTGTTCCAGTCTATCCCATACTGAAGATTGAGTGAAGGTTCCCATTGTGTGAGCATGTGTGTGTGTGTGTGTGTGTGTGTGTGTGTGTGTGTGTGTGTGTGTGTGTGTGTGTGTGTGTTTAGTAGGGAGTGTGTGGTGAGTCGTCTGCTAAATACATTTACTGGAATGATGAGAAATGTGTGTGAAAACATTCACATCTGTCTGCGAGCGTCTCGATTTAGTGTCATCCCTCACATACACTCAGGAAAACTCGAGCGCATGCTCAACTGCTGCTCTAACACACACACACACACACACACATACAGACACACACACACACCATCAAACAGACATTAAACAACATTCTTACAGTCAAAACACCCTCTGTGACAAGCACACACAGTCATCTGTGTTTTCAAGACCTTGATTCTGTTTCAAAGCACCAGTGAATGGTTTCAGAGATTCGTCTCTCTGTAATCCAGAAGCCAGTCTTCCCAGCCGGTGTCTCATCACACACATTTGCTCCAGCGTGGCTCAGTGATTGCTCATCACCACATCATCCAGCAGCAGTTAGACAGATAAAACACATATCACACACACAACGTCTGTGCGTGTTTGTCATGGCAAGCATGACAGAGCAGATGAGGTATGTGTGTGTGTGTGTGTGTGTGTGTGTGTGTGTGTCTGTGTGTGTGTCTGTGTGTGTGTGTGTGTGTGTGTGTGTGTGTGTGTGTGTGTGTGTGTGTGTGTGTGTGTGTGTGTGTGTGTGTGTCTGTGTGTGTGTGTGTGTGTGTGTCATTCCAGGGTGACCTTCTGTCGTAAAAAGCTCTATTATGATGAAATGTGAGGTGTTTTGCACAGAACAATGTGCCGTGTTGTGGACAGAAACTGTGTATTTGAAAGGCAAATATAGTGACAATTGGACTTAATATGTAAGTGTGATTGCTGATGTCGCTGAAAGTTGTTTCAGACGTGGAGGAAGTTTCATCTGAGAGTGTTCTGAAGTGAACGTATTTTCCCTGCTCAGGGAGTAGGGAGCAACTAACACTGTGTAGGAAGCATGTCAATTGGAAAACAGTTCATGCATGTAGCTCTCTTCTAACTAGCTGGTTATCTGAATCAGGTGTGTGTTAACTAATCGAGACGATGCAGGTAATATGCTGAGCGGGGGTGCGAGGACCGGCTTGGGAACTGCTGGGCTACAACATGTGTCATTCACCGTTAAGAAAACTTTATAGCACAGTTAGTAAACGTACTACAAGCAGTGCCGATCCTAGACTTCTGGGGGCCCTACGCAAAAATGTGTCACTCCCTGAAGGTGTGTGTTTTGGTGGGGGGGGTGTCTTGGGATGAAAGAATGGATGAAACTCATTTGTCCGTGTTTCACTCCGTCTCGAGCTCTTCCGTGGCTCGGTACACTCGTTTTTATGATGTTCTGTATGACGTTCACGTTACATGATTTTACTGACTTTTTATGTAGAGAGGGTGAGAAAGCACCGCATTAAAATAATTGATCATTCATGTTTTCACAACCGCTGGCCAACTTCAAAAAACCAAACTAAAACATCTTTGAGAGCAAGGTGTTTCGGAAGAAGAGACTTTCAAGCAGAATAACAAAAAAATGTTTCTGAAGAAAATCACTTATTGCACCTTTAAATGAACAAAGTCTAAAGATATTTCAACAATAGAACTGCATTAAATTTGCTGTCTTTCCATTTTATTCCACTTTTGATGGCTGATATATGGCACTATTTGATATTTGATCATATGTTTTTAAATAAGTTTATATAAAATAAAATGTATATAATATAATATAAATAATATTAATAATACAAATTATATTTTCCGTTCAGTTTGGTTTTGCTTTACAGTAATGAGTGATAGTTTTCCATAATAATTTGTTTGCATTATGGCATTTTGTCATGCCAGTTTATCATTTCTGTGCATGCATGTATGGTTCAACTGAATTGCTTTGCTGCTGCTTTAAATCACTGTAAATATGTAAGTTTATGTAAATTGAAAAAAAAATGAAATTAAGTGTTTTTAATATATTTTATTTTAATTCAGTTTATTTTAAAGATGAAGTTTTCAAAATACTAAGACTAAAACTGAATATAATTTTATGAAAACTAACTAAATAAATATAAAAAAAAAAAATAAGGTTATTAATTTAGCTTGAAATATGTCCTGGACATGTTCTCGACAGGTTTAATGATTCACCCATGCTCTGTCTGAAACAAACGAACGCTTCATTCATTAGGAGTGTTTTGATGTATTGTGTTTTGTATTTCACCAGCCTGTCTGGGTTAAACGCCTCACATGTAATCATATCATTCTTCCTTTCAGGAATGAAGCGCACTGTGTGTGTGTGTGTGTGTGTGTGTGTGTGTGTGTGTGTGTGTGTGTGTGTGTGTGTGTGTGTGTGTGTGTGTATCTGTGTCTGTGTCTGTGTCTGTGTGTGTGTGTGTGTGTGTGTGTGTGTGTGTGTGTGTGTGTGTGTGTGTGTGTGTGTGTGTCTCTGTGTGTGTCTCTGTGTATGTGTGTGTGTGTGTCTCTGTGTGTGTCTCTGTGTGTGTGTGTGTGTGTGTGTGTGTGTGTGTGTGTGTGTGTGTGTGTGTGTGTGTGTGTGTGTGTGTGTGTGTGTGTATGTGTGTGTGTGTGTGTGTGTGTGTGTGTGTGTGTGTGTGTATCTGTGTCTGTGTCTGTGTCTGTGTCTGTGTGTGTGTGTGTGTGTGTGTGTGTGATTATATGTTGGTGGTGGGTCAGTGGTCAGAAATGCTGTCGTGTCCCGGGGGTCTCAGTGACTCATGGGTGTTTGAGGATCAAAGCGTTGCTGTTGTCTTTGTTACGAACACAAAGCGCAGGCTTTCTGCTTTCTCCTCGTGTTGCTTCACCTGGTGTCATGTTTCACTGGCTGCTGGGCCGAATGCCAAACAATGATGGTTATGAACATTACTTACATACAGAGAGATATGTGCTGTTTCTCTCTGTCTTTAATCTTTCATTATTTGATTGTCATGTTTGCTCACACACACACACACACACACACACTCTCGATGATCATCTTGTTAAGTTATTCTAGGTAATCGGTCACAGAATCGACCTCCTGCTGCTCTACAGAATTACAGCGGCCCGGAAGCATGGAAGCCATTTCTGCCATGGAATAAAAAAGCTCATTGTGACTTTTTATCGCATAATTTAACCTGTTTTTCTTTTATAGAAGTTTATACCTCATCCTTTTTTTTTCACAAATCAGAATTTTTACGGAATTGCGTGTTCATTATCTAACAATTCTGTTTATATATCCTGCAATTCTGGCTTTTTTTCTCAGAAGTTGTTCTGAACAAATAAAATAAAAATTCTGTCAAAAAAATGTAATTTCAACTTTTTATCTCACATTTTTTTCTCACAATTCAGGCTTTTTTTCTCTGAATTCTGAGTTTGTCACATTTTTTTTTTTTCACCACAAAATGAAAAATCGAATCTTTCTTTTTCAAACTTTTTCTCTCACATTTTTTTCTCACAAATCAGACTTTTCTTCTCAGAATTGCAAGTTCACAAAGTTTGTCGCGAAATGTGCAGTTTTTTCTCTGAATCCTGGCTTAATATGTTGCGATTCAGTTTCATTTTTTGAATTTTCATTCATTCATAAATGATCAAATCAAGTGTCATTTATTGTACAGAAAGATTCACAAACACAACGTTTGTTGGGTTTAAATGCTAAAACAATAGATGTGTTGAGGATGAAGATAGTTAGTAACATGTTTGTTTGTGGTTAATGGATCATGTTATAATGATTTTCTCCACCTGTGTTCCCTCTGCAAGGACACGTGTGTAAACCTGAGGAGAACCAACTTCATACATCCAGTAATAATCACTAAAACACCAGCTGATTCAAAGATGTGTGTGCGTGCGCGCGTGCATGCGTGTGTGTGTGTGTGTGTGTGTGTGTGTGTGTGTGTGTGTGTGTGTTTGGAACAATTCCAATGTCTCAATTCTTTTGTGTGTGTTTTCAGCAGCAGTGAAGATAAAATCCCAAATAAACAGATTTGTATCACTCTATATGAAGGTCATGGTTAAATGGCATAGTTTTCTTTTCTTTTTTCTCATAACCAGCTGTGTTCCAGGAATATCTGTTTGTGTTTACTGATTGCATGAGATTTCTATTTTTAACACACATGCATTATCATCAGGATTATTTTTAATGAAATTAATACTTTTGTTTATTAAAGTATAAAATGTATCATGGTTTACATAAAAATATTGTGCAGCATAACTGTTTTCAACATTGATGATAATCAGAAATGTTTCTTGAGCAGCAAATCAGCATATTATAATGATTTCTGAAGATCATGTGACACTGAATACTGGAGTAATGATGCTGAAAATACAGATTTGATCACAGGAATAAATTACAGTTTAAAATATATTCACATAGCAAATAGCTATTTGAAATTGTAAAAATATTTCACAGTTTTTACTGTATTTTTAATCAAATAAATGCATCCTTGGTGAGACGTCTTTCCAATTCTTACCAGCCCCAAACTTTTGAGCGCAAATGTATTCCAGTAAAAATATCTTATTTGCAGTTAGTGATTAAATCACACCTCTAACATTAAATATTAAACATAATTATGATGAATTGAGGAGAGATAAGGCTTAAAATTATGACTGTGAGAATATTTCTCTGAATTGATCAATCTTTTTTTCTAAGATGTAAAAATACATTTTGCAGCGCGGCGGATTGTTTCTAGCTCTGGTGAATTATCCAGCCCGGATCGTGATCAGTGGTTTATTATCAGTTCTGTACAGGAGGCAGATTGTTATCGCGTCATGTGAAAGAGCAGAGAGTGTTGGACTGAGAGGAACAGAGGTCGTCTGGGAGGGGAATTCTCATGTTTGAGTCCTGACTCATCCTCCTCCGGCAGGGGGAATGTCAGCAGGTGTTTGGAGGATCTCTCCGCTTCCCTGACTGTCTCATTCCCTCCCACGCAGCACAGAGAAAGCTCTTTAATATCTCAGTTGTTTCTCCTAGATGGCATTGAGATGAACTGGAGAGCAAATGGACACGTCTTGCTTCTTTCTCTGCCATCTATAAGACTATTATCACACATGCAAACGCTACTCCTCCCGGCATGCAGTGACTCAGGGTTTAATAATTATATTCATCATGACTACAGTCTTTATCCACAGAGGTGATGGAAAGTCCCTGTTTTTATCTCTTCACTTCAACCACAGGCAAAAAAAGTAGCATTTTAGGAAAAATGTTTTTGTACAGAAATTATAAAGAACTATTAAATGCAAACAGCTGCCAAATCTTAAACACTTTTTTTTTTACAGTACCAGTCATTTTATATACCCTTGAACTTGGCAAATGTTATGCCATCCGCCCGTGTCATGGTTTCTCCGCCGTCACAGAGGACGTGTTAAATCGGACATTAGGCCTTGATTTTAGAGGTACTAGCAACATTTTGAGCAAGTAGCTCTCTGTTAATTTCTCATGTGAAATTCATGTGCATACATGCTCTTGTTTTATCCATAGTGAGATGTCAGTGATGCACAGAGAAAATAAAACTAGAAAGTGTAATGCGTAAGCATGCAAAACATTACCATGCACATGTGAATAGTTTCTCGAAGGCACAACAAAAGTTTATTGTGTGCATGTAAAAGTTTTTTTTTACTTTAGAGACTCTGTATGTTGTCACTTAGAGAAAATCAATGGAAAAATATTTACAGAGGACTACTATATACCAAATATAAAGCTTAAAATAATGCTCTATGAACCATTTATGTGAAATATGGTCTGAAAATGTACCGAGAGGTTTGGGATTTTGGTGTAGGAACCCTGTGTTAGGACGAGTTGGGTCTTGATGATGTCTAGCAGAACTGTGCGGGGTGAGTAGGAGGGCTGTCTATCTGTTATTTATTTATTGTATTTGATGTCTGGGACGCACAGCTGTCCTACACACACGTCTCCTGCTGTGTTCCCACTGCAACACATCCTCATCCCTGAGAAACACAGAAAGAGTTTTCAATTCTACATCACATACTAAACCTATGAACGTTTTATGCTTTCATGCATGTTTGTCACTACTGTACTTTGATAATAGTTGGGGCTCTGAGTTTTACTCTAGTTATAATAGTTATAAGTGAATTTAAGAATAACATTATTTCAGCATAACATGTAGTATATTATACTACTGCAAGGTACGTGCACGCCAGTGATGTTTAATGGTTATTCATCTTTTTGTTACATTTCGAAATGTAAGTAACAGTTTCATTTTCTGCTTAACACATTGTTTTTGGCCTATTAGCTTTTCATAATGTGATATTTCAGACTTGTTCAAAGCAAACATCCAAAATTCACTTTTCTGTATTTTACTTGAGTATACACGAGTGTTTATTTTATAGCACTTTTTTAGATTTCAATTACAATTCTCATTTTGAAAAGCAGTTTTTCTCTTCTTCAGCAGCACTTTACAAACTTTACAGTTGTGCTCTATTATGAAGGGTTTTGTTTTGATTTTATACATTTTATTCCTAAAATCATGGTGAAAGTGGGTTTGTTTGTTTTCTGTCTGTTGACCATATTTTCTGATTCATGAAGTGATAGCAAGATAAATCCCAAACTCCTGTAAAAACCTTTAATATGTCGACACAATGAAACAAGAATCGTTGTGATTTTGTTCTGAAAATACATGCATATTTATTTTGATAATGCATCATTTGCATATTGCATATTTAAATAATTAATTATGGTGGTTACTTATATCTGATTAACCTTAAGAAAAAATATTTTGTGAACTTAAGATTTTTTCAAGAATTTGATACAAACTTTATGAAATGTATTAACTTCTTTCTCAAGAAGATGTTCATAAACCCGACCCCTCATCGAGAGCCAATTCGAGTTTTTGATGTCATATGACAGGTTCTTCAGACCGTGAACATTATACTGGTTATATCATGGAACTTAAAATGTTCCCAAATGGAATCTACTCTTGTCATATAACAGATATCACACCACATTGCAGCGTTGACACGCTTTTATGGAACCTTTCGTTTTTGTCAAAATTCGAAATTTTGCCAAAATTCTAAATTCAAACTGAAATCCCTCGATGGCGTCAGCATTATTATTAAGCGGGCATTCTACAGCACTGACGTCTGTGGAAGCGTGTCTGCGTGCCGTTCTGAAATCTGACTCCGAGTCAGGAGCGCCAGCATCTGCTCGAGAAACGCCGACACCACCTAAAGCACTCCGCCCAAACCTCCGTCCAAACGGTCGAGCCAGGACTCAGCTGTGGTGTGTTTGGCATGTGCTGGAGGCGTGGTGCAGGTGCACATGTGCCAATTTAGGGCCGTCTAAGCTGGAGGTGGACGCAGGTGTGTGGAGAGCAGATAATAGGGGCTTGAGGGGATGCACGGGGCGTTTTGTGTCATGTGAGTTCATTAGACAATATGTGTGTTAGGCTTGTGCGATATCATGACCCACTTGGACGTGTAATGCAATGCCTTCATTAAGGGCAGGTGAGACGTAACGAGGCCTGCAATTATGTCGACACCCGGCATGCAAACGCATAATGATGATTTCATTCAGACAGTTTGGATGGAAGGAAAATATCTTGGTGTTATTTTTAATGTTATGCAGTTAATTGTTGGTAAACACTCTTGTATTGTCTCTCGTGCAGAATTAAAATGTCACGAAAGGTATCGTGCATCGTGCTAAAAGCATAATGAAGTCTACACTTTGAAGCAGGTAATGCAATCATTCACAGCCGATGATGCATCCTGTTTTGCAAAGGGAAAATGTTCATGCAATTCACTTTAAAATAATGTATGTGTCCTTACATATGCCATTTAATTATCACTTTAACTGCATGTGTGTTGATAAAAGTAGAAGTAATTACTTGAGTTCCACTTAAAAATATATCAATGCTATTGCATTAGAATATCAACAAAGGAGGACAACATCTGCAAAGTAGCCATTTGGTTTGATATTGTTTTATAAAGCGATATTTGTATGTATTTTTGGCTTTTATGTGTTTCCACTGAATGAAAAACACATAACTAAGTCTAATATTGAAGCAGGTGCAATCATTAAATCCTAATTATTCATAGCTTGATGGGAAAATATGAGGAGTGTTCGTCAATATGTATCAAATATATTTAATTGTGTAAATACGCTGTATTTTATTTTCTGTTTATCCTGCGGAATCAACAAGTTGAAATGATCTGTAAGGCACCAAGTAACATGAACAAAAAATCAAATATGCCATTTAATTTTCTTTTTACTTCATTTTCATGTCAGATGCTAAAAGTCTAAATATTTAGCCCTTACAATTATTTGTACACTTGAGTTATGCTTACAAATATATGAATGCATTAGACAAAAAAACAATGCTAGGGGTTTTCTCTGAATATTTAGTTTTTTAACGCATTGACATTTATTGTGGCTTAAATATCTTTTTATATAGTATGATATATTCTGAAATAAATAAATTCGATCAAGTGGTCACAACCTGACAGTATATTGTCAGTAAACATGTAAAAAAGATGCTAAAAAGTAAGAATATTTAACCCCTAAAATAATTTGTCACTGGAATTACACTTAAAAGTATAGAAATGTTATTGATATTTTCCCAGAGTATTATCGTTTTTTTAATACAATGCCATTTATGATTGGATACTGAATGTTTTACACCAGAATTGATCAGAATGTGCAAGTTTATTGTATTTTATTTTCTATTTGTCTTGCAGAATTAGCGGATGAGACAGATATGAAAGGCACCATGTAAATGTTGACGATCTGCAGCGCCTCGATGGCGTCTGAGACACAGGAGTGATTGTGTCCTCTGTTGAGATGGATTTGCATGCTTTAACTTATGCAGCGTGGCTCTCGTACACAAACTCTGTCACACACACACACACACACACACACACATCAACTGTTAAACGCTGCTGCGTTCTCACCTACTCACTCTCAACCCCCCTTCTGTTCCACTCGCACGCTCTTGACAATTGAAACAGACCACATCTATTTCCTCTTTTCAAGCAAATGTGGACAGGTGGAGGTTTGATAGACCTACTGAACGTCAGAGAACCTGTGCAGAAAAAAGCACAAGACTTAAATTCGCTGGAGCATGTGACCTAAACGGCCCAATGGTGCTTGGATGCTTTTTTTCCCCCAATTGTGGGGAACGGTTAAACTTGTCTGACTAAGGGAGAAACCAACCACAAACCAAGTCTGCGACCGGTCACGGCTCTCTAGGCACTAGAAAACAGCGAGATAAAGATAGACGAGAGGGACTCGAGAGGGGGAGGGAGAATACGTGTTGATGTCAGCGTGTGAATCAGTCGAATCACCCGAAAAAAACCACAGCGCCGCGTTTGTGCTCCGGCTCTCTTGCACAAGGGTAAGCATCAGTCAACCACAGGCTGACCGCCGATCGCAGTCTGCCGTGTCTGTGAACCATGCACAGAATCCAAGGACAGAACCGCCTCGCTGGACCGGCGCAGGGCGACCATGGGTTTCAGGGTGTGTTTTTGGGGTCCGGTTTAGGGGCTGGAACTTGGAGGGCATTTGAGCGAAGCCTCTGGCATGTCGTCATGGGCGTATTGTTTTGCTCTTTGCAGGGCCGAGCCGGGAGCCCTTCAAAATTCGGGAGCAGATCAAATTGGAAGAGCTGGATTCGGACGAAGACGGAGAGAAGCAGCTGCCGCTCGCCATGGCCTCCAACAGCATCTTCGAAAGCTTCTCGTCCTACCAGTCGTGCTTCTCCAGGGGTGAGTAAACCCATCTCTCATCTCCTTCCAACGCTCATCGATGTGGGGTTTGAGCAAAGTGACGACACAGAGGTGCTGGTTTGCAGTGTCAGTGGAGTACTGAAATCTTGTGGCTGAATCTGAAAACCACAGGTCTGTGGGTTAGTGAGTACTTCACTGGTTAACCTCATTCAACCAGCCGATGCATGGTGGACTCCAACATGCCGCTTTGGACGTTTCCTTATTGACAAAGCTACAGAAAGCTACCTTTCAGTTCTTGCATGGTGCCAAAATTGAGGTTTTATAGTTTCATGCACAGTGAAATCATAATGTTGCTTAACTTGCATAATAGGTATTAATGGTCTTTTTGGATGTTTCCTTATTGAAAAAAAAACTAGAGAAAGGAAACCGCTTGAATTTTATCGCATGCGGTGTGAGTTTGAAAACTTTTTTCGGTTCTTGCTTTGTACCAACTTTGGGTTTTATTGTCCGTTTGCTGCATAGTGAAACAACCCTGTTGCTTAACCTGCATAATAAGGCTTTAATCGTTTGAGAGGTCGTTTTGAATGACTTTTTGGATGTTTTCTTTTTGAAAAAGCTAACAACGAAACTGCATAAGAGTTTTATTGCATGCAATGTGAGTTCGAAACCTTTTTGGTTCTTGCATTATGCAAAGTTGAGTTTTAGAGTTAGATTGTTTTAGTCCCGTACAGTGAAACTAACCTGTTGCTAAACTCCAGAATAAGGCTTTAATAGTTTTAGAGGCTGCATTGAATGGGACATTCTGGACATGTTCTTATTGAAGGAAACTGCATGAGTTTTATCGATGCGAGTTTGAAATCTTTTCCACATCTTGCATTGTGCCAGACCTTACGTTTGAGAGTTAGTTTGTTTGGGGCTTTTATGGGAGTCTATCACAGCGAAACTAACCTGCTGCCTAACTTTCAGAATGACTTTAATAGTTTAAAAGGTGGTATTGGATGTATATTGGGATGTTGAGAAGGCTAGAAAAAGGAAACCGCATGAGTTTTGTTGAATGCATTATGAGTTTGAAAACGGTTTTGGTTCGTGCACTGTGCCAAATCTCGAGTCCTCTTTGAGTTTTTATTTTTTTTTGTCGTGCAGTGAGAAACTAACAACTGTGCTGTTGCTAAATTTTCAGATTATCACCTTAATATTTCAAAAGGTCAAATTAAATAATGAAACCTAAACTAAAATAATAAAATATTTAGTGTTGACAAATTTAGAGCTTATGATAAAGTCAACTCTTGACCTAAATCTCAGTTCTGTTTTTTGTATTATTATTTGTATTTTTATAACAGATAGAGAGAAACGGAGCAGTGACACGTCCTTGCCGTTCTGGACTTTCCCTCCTCATTAAAGCCTGTGTAGTTTCTCAAGGGCTGTTTTTGATGCCTTCACAGCTGAGGCCTAAAGATGATGCTTTAGCTTCTTTCTCGTGCTGAAATGACTGAGTGAAGGGTGGATGGAAATCACCCTGTAATGGTTAAACTGACTCATTTAGCAGCTCTGAGTGGATCATCACACTTATATTCTGCTGAGGTAATTACCTCTTTATAAGTCACGTCTAACTGTGCGTTTTAAATACTCATTGTTATTGTGGATCATGCCGTGGGATCGTTTCTAAAGGTTGTGTTAATGAGGTTATGAGGTCTGGTTGCTTTTTTCCTCAGTTGCTTCTTGAGAAAGTCTCATTTCAGTTTCTTTCTCATGCACACATACGTCTACATGCAAGCGAGCGCTTTCAGTTAACACAGGAAGTTTATCAGTCGCACCCGGCGCATGTTTGTTCTTGAGCACATGTGAACAGCCTCGATGTAACATCTCGAAGACCGCATGAAACTAAATAAACAACCTTAATTCTATTAATGATGCAGGGTTGCTGAACTGAAGGTGTCTGTTTGTGCAGCTCAATGTGGAAGTTGTTTTTAAATGTGATGCCAGTAGTTTTAGCTCATTTTAAAGGAATAGTTCACCCAAAAAATGAAAACTGGCAGAAAATGTACTCCCCCTCAAGCCGTTCAAGATGTAGATGAGTTTGTTTCTTGGAGAAATGTAGCATTGCATCAGTGTCTCACCAATGGATGCTCTGCAGTGAATGGGTGCCGTCAGAATGAGAGTCCAAACAGCAATCCACACCACTCCAGTCCATCTGGAGAAGACAAAAGCAGAAACAAATCCAGCATTACAACGTCCATAATCCATAATAATGCTTCCTGAAGTGAGAACGTGTTCAGGTCTGAATCAGGAGAGAAATCTGCACAGATCAAGCACCGTTTACAAGACAAAAACAGATCTAAACAATTATGTGGCTGGATTTTGATGTGAGAGACAACATGAGATGAACTTTTTCACTGGAAGAAGCGTTATTGTAGATTATGGACTCTATAGATTTTAGTTAAAAACATCTTAATGATGGATTTGTTTCTTACAAAATGTTTTTTTTTCACTTCAGTTGATGGCCTGGAGTGGTGTGGATTATTGAGATGTTTTTACCAGCTGTTTGGACTCTCAATCTGACGGCACCCATTCACTGCAAAGCATCCGTTGGTGAACAAGTGATGTAATGACACATTTCGCCAAATCTGACGAAGAAACATAAGAACTGTTTTCACTCTGTTTTAACAATGAAATGTATTTTCTCTTTTTATTTAGAATTTGTTTGAATGTAGCAAGTTGCGCTGTTGCTTGGCAACTATACATACTCTGCTTTTACGCCTTAGTAACAAGTTCTTTCTCATCTTGAATTATTTTGAACACATCCTGCTCTGTATTTTAGGAGTTCTTCTCACTACAGTATCGTTGGCAGTCAACTTTACACCTGTGTAAAGCAAAAATCCCCTTTCTTCTGATGCGCGGTACATACCCTGCCCCACACGTCATTATCCCTGATTATCTGAACTGGACATTGTCACATTGTTAGCATGTCTTTGTGCACGTGTCATGTTTGCTGATGTACATTTGCATATATATTTATATATCAAATGAGAATGTTTGTTGCATACAGCTCATTTGCATTTTCCTTTATCAAGGAAAAACTGCATATGCAAAGCTGAAGTGCATGCCAGCATATGTAAGCATGCACATGTAGTCAGGCTTTTTGACCTTTCTCATCTAGCAGTCGCTTCTCTCTTCTTTACTATCGGTGCACAAACTGACAGACGTGTGTGAGGATTGACACGTATCTCTCTGTGGTATCGGTTTATCAGATGTTGTGTGTAAATCTAATACGCACACAGCTTCTCTAATCGCTATTCATGTACTCGGTTCTCAAGAAAGTTCCTTCTTTAAGCCTTTCTTGACATCTGCACAGAAAGGTGTTTGTGTGTGGTGTGTGTTGTGTGTGTGTGTGTGTTTGTGTGTGTGTGTGTGTGGTGTGTGTGTGTGTGCGTGTGTGTGTGTGTGTGAGTGTGTGTGTATATCTGTGTGTGTGTGTGGTGTGTGTGTGTGTGTGTGTATATATATATATGTGTGTGTTTGTTGCGTGTGCGTGTGTGTGTGCGGGTGCGTGTGCGTGTGCGTGGTGTGAGTGGTGTGGTGTGTGTGTGTGTGTGTGTGTGGTGTGTGTCTGTGTTGTGTGTGTGGTGTGTGTGTGTGGTCTGTGTGTGGTGTGTGTGTGTGTGTGTGTGTGTGTGTGTGTGTGTGTGTGTGTGTGTCGGTGTGTGTGTGTGTGTGTGTGTGTGTGTGTGTGTGTGTTTGTGTGTGTGTGTGTGTGTGTGTGTGGTGTGTGTGTCGAGTGTGTGGTGTGTGTGTGTTTGTGTGTGTGGTGTGTGTGTGTGTGTGTGTGTTGTGTGTGTGTGTTGTGTGGTGTGTGTTTGTTTTGTGTGTTGTGCGTGTGTGTGTGTGTGTGCGTGTGTGTGTGTGTGTGTGTGTTGTGTGTGGTGTGTGTGTGTGTGTGTGGTGTGTGTGGTGTGTGTGGTGTGTGTGTGTGTGTGTGTGTTGTGGTGGTGTGTGTGTGTGTGTGTGGTGTGTGTGTGTGTGGTGTTTGTGTGTGTGTGTGTGTGTGTGTGTGTTTGTGGTGTGTGTGTGTGTTGTGTTTGTGTGTGTGTGTGTGTTTGTGTGTGTTGTGTGTGTGTGTGCGTGCACATGTGCGTGTGTGTGTGTGTGTGGATAATAGGAAGTCTGCTTTGAGACTCTGGCTTGACGTCATCATCAGCAGTGTTGGGGAAGCTACAGAGACTCGATTTAAAGTTAAAGCATCATTTAAAGCTTCAGTCAAATGACCCGTTTAAACAATTTATAAAAAAAAATATTATTACAAGATACTAACAAAAAGTTCAGCTTTATTTATTTATAGTTTATTTTCTTATTTTAACTAGTTCATTCAAATGTATATTGTTTTTTAAATCAGACTTCTAATTAAGTGTGACGTCAACAGAAGAATAAGTTTAGAGATAGATCAAGTTATTGTAATTTGATTGACGTTTGTCTTTCATTGGAAGACAATGCATGTTTGAACTTTATTGGAGTAGAGGTTATATCGATGTGCTTTGGTGCGTGACTTAGTAAACCGAAGCCTTGTATCTGAACAGCTGCATGGAGGTTGTATGGTTAACTAAAGTAGGCCGTGGCACGTCTGTGTGAAGGGTGATGAGGAACTGTTTGAATGGATAAAACTGCATGTTTCTTCACTTCTTTATCTTCAAGTCTCTTTCACCCTCATTGCCTGTTTCCTTCTCCCGATCGCGCTCCATGCCGTCTGGCACGCTGGGCACCGTTTCTTCCCATATATCTCTCGGCTGTTTAACAGTAGCTGAACGGTTGCTTTTGTCCTCCTGAGGTGCGAGTGTGGACAGAGATGGATTTACGGTGGTTCTCGTGGCTCGTCGCGGTCCTGTGGACCCGCAGTCGTTCCTCCGGCCTCCCGCCTGGCCTCCGCTGATTCTGGTTATCTACATCCACAGGCACCTGAGAAGGAAGCCGCTTCGCCTGGTCCATGCAGATTCACACAGGGACTTGCATTGGGTCATAAATTCCTCTCATGTGGCCCTTTGGTCACCGGGGGTGAATTTCAAGGGTTTATAGGAACTAGAAGGTGTGGATGTGAGCGATGGCCGTATCAGAGCTGTGGGAATGTGGTCACCTGCCATAAATTAGCTGCTTTTACCACACTAACCACCATAAAGTGAACTCATGCTTTACCAGAGTACCTCAGGCGGAAGGGAACAGTGCATCCGATCGGAGAAACACGGCCCTTTCCCTGAACTTTCCCGAAGACTTTTTCCTGTTTGAGGCAGCTGGATGAAACTTAATCACTGTTGAACATTTAATGAAATTCTGTCTCCAGAAAATGCTGTTTAAAATTATAAATATAGTAAAAAAAAAAAAAAGTATTTATGAGACACATTTCCATATATTAATTTTTTATGCAATTAAAAAATACTTTTAATTATTTCGTATTAATTATATTTTAATAATTTATTAATTCATTATTAATCCTTAAATATTTTAAAGTTGTTATTATATGCAATCAATGCAAATTAGACACTTCACCATGAATGTTGCGCTAATTTGTCAAATGCATTAATGTTGAAAAACTGAATATATTCATATAAAGTGTATTTTTCACTTCTTTTAATATTATTGATACTAGTGTAATATGTTGTTCTTTCTTTAAAGTTAATTTAAAGTTTAAGTAATTTTTATGTGTTGTTTTTTTCATTTTTTATTATTTTTATATTTCTGTATTCATTTTTATTTAGATAGTTTTAATACTTCAATTGTCTTAAAAATAAAACTGGTGCCTTGGCAACTATCTTTTAATACTAGTTTTCCCGGTGGAGATTCTGACTCTCCATATTACCTGATACGTATTAAAGATATGAAATGCTGATGTCTCAATAACGCCGTCTCTCGTTGGCTAATATTGAGTTTCGTCCCCCGGTGTGTCGCTGAGCTGAAATGGATTTTCTGACATGGAGCAGCTGCTGGAGAGCTTGGCCTGGTAATATTGAGCCCAGTGTCTGCTAGACCGGCCGCTATTGAGCCCAGCGTCCGACAGAGCCACGAAGGGAATGTATTGAGTGGCGTCGCCAATGCACAGCTCCAGGAAAGGAGATAAAGATGGAGTGGAGAGTCCACTGTCCTGTTTGAGACGCGGGAATGAAATGAACACAACCAAGCCACTGGTGCACCTGATATCTCGAGAGTCTGTGGGAAATGCTGTAGAAAAATTATCAATACTAAAAAAAAAATATTTTATTTTTATTTATTTTTATTTTTTTATATATATATATATATATATATATATTTGTATTATTATTATTATTATTATTATTTTTTTTTAATAAAAGTATTTCCATTTTAATTTGTGTTAAATAAAATATTTTATTAGTTACATTTATTTAATATTTATATTTTAATGAAAATTGCTATTTTTTTCAGCATATATTTTCTGTAATATTAGACAAAAATATTACCCCAAGACATTAAATATACATAAAATACATAAACAATACATAAAATATGTAAATTATACATGTAATGAATAATTATGTTAATTTAGCATTTGCATTAATGTGAATTTAGTAAACAAAATATTTATTTAATTTCATTTTTATAGAATATTATATATAGAATATATAGAATAATATTTCTAAATATTGTTTTTATTTATAGATTTTTTAATTGATCTATCTGTCAGTGTATATATCATTTTAGTGTCACTAATATACTTTTTGTGAATTTTTTTAATTAGATTTAGTTCTTATATTTTTTGTTTTAATTTAATTTCAAGTTTTAGGTATTTCTTTTACTGAACAGTAAACTTAATAGTAAATTATTACACTAATTATGAGCAGTAGTAAATACTGTAGAGACAATCTGTAATATGTTTCATGTCTGTTGAAAACATGCACGATTTTGTTCATGTATGTTGATTGTAAAATAATCTATTTTGATTTTGATAAAATGTCGATTAAAGGCAAATAAAGGCGTTTTTGTCAATAAAGAGGTCAAGTTATGGAGGATAATTAAGATTTGATGGGTCAGTTTTCCTGTAGTGTCTCTGTGAAGCAGAGCAATGCTCGTTTGATCATGCTTGCCGTAATATTTAACATGAATTAATAAAATTCAGACGTGTATTTCTCCAGGGAGGTTTGTTTGCTGCGAACACACACCAGATTCATTTCAATAATTATTTTGAGGGCAGACATTGATTGGCTGACCACATCATGTTAAATCAGCTGCTGATTGGTCAGCCATCGATCTGCTGGAGTCGTAATGAAGATTTCATGATCAGAATCCCTTTCGGAGACGATGTATCACAACACACACGTGAAAGTTTGTTCAGAAACCACAGAGAGGTTTTGTGAGCACAGATAAGAGTTGGGGAACTGTGTGTTCTTCACTTTTGGCCTCCCCTCACCCACTTTTCCTGTCAGTCGACAGCTTCTCGCTACGAGGGAGACGTGCTGTTGAACATAACCGTACCAGTCTGTTTCAGCACCGGTTTGAGAAAGCGGAATAGGGCTCCGTTCAGGGCTCTGACAGGAAGAAGCAGCTCTTGCAAGGTGCGCGGCGTCCCTTTCTCTCCGTCTGTTTGGTGTGCACAGGATATGTGCAAAAGCCTAGTGCAACTGTGAACTGCAGAAATCCTCATCGTGTGGCTTTAATATCCAGAGCTCGAAGCTGCGTTCAATCTTGTGAAGCTACGAGCTGCTCGGAGTCGAACTGAACAACACCGTGAGCTGATGATGAAAGAATCCTTGCTACTTATTCATTTATTCAACCTGGTCATTTAATGGAACGCAATATTTTTATTCAGATGCTTCAATACAATTAAAATCATTAACAAGTTCTTAAAAAAATATATTTTCAAATTTAATTAAACTGACTGGTTTTCATTCCAACAGTTCAATTAAAATATTAATTAATTAATTTAATTTAAACCAAACTTGTTAATTTAATTAAACCGACTATTTTCATTCCAACAGTTCAATTAAAATATTAATTAATTTATTTTATTTAACCAAACGTTTTAATTTAATTAAACCGACTGTTTTCATTCCAACAGTTCAATTAAAATATTAATTAATTAATTAATTTAATTTAACCAAACTTGTTAATTTAATTAAACCGACTATTTTCATTCCAACAGTTCAATTAAAATATTAATTTATTTATTTTATTTAACCAAACGTTTTAATTTAATTAAACGGACTATTTTCATTCCAACAGTTCAATTAAAATATTAATTAATTTATTTTATTTAACCAAACTTTTTAATTTAATTAAACGGACTATTTTCATTCCAACAGTTCAATTAAAATATTAATTAATTAATTTAATTTAACCAAACTTTTTAATTTAATTAAACCAACTACTTTCATTCCAACAGTTCAATTAAATATAATAAATATTAATTAATGCATTTATTTATTTAATTTAACTGAATTGTTAATTTAATTAAACAGACTATTTTCATTCCAACAGTTCAATTAAAATATTAATTAATTTATTTATTTAACCAAACTTTTTAATTTAATTAAACGGACTATTTTCAATTCCAACAGTTCAATTAAAATATTAATTAATTTATTTCATTTAATTTAACCAAACTTTTTAATTTAATTAAACCGACTATTTTCATTCCAACAGTTCACATTAAAATATAATAAATATTAATTAATGCATTTATTTATTTAATTTAACTGAATTGTTAATTTAAATTAAACCGACTATTTTCATTCCAACAGTTCAATTAAAATATAATAAATATTAATTAATGCATTTATTTATTTAATTTAACTGAATTGTTAATTTAATTAAACAGACTATTTTCATTCCATAAGGGACATTCAAAACATATTTTCTTACTTGTTGAGCTCGTTAATTATTTAAACGGACTATTTTCTTGTAGACAGACCAATACAATAAACAGGATAATAATAAAATGCATTATTATTATTTATTTTTTTTGTTATTGAACCTGTTAATTTAATTAAATTTAATAGGATAAAAATAATTATATTAATTTTAATTGAACTTGTAAATTTAATTGAACTATTAATCATTTTAATTTAGAGAGATCAAATAAATCAACAGGTTAAAATCAACAGGTTATTTATTTTGAACCCTGTCATTTTAATGGAAAATTAGCAGGTTCAAAAATACATGTATTTATGAACCTGTTATTTAAAATGAAGTGATTATGAAAATATTGATAGAGGATGAAGAACATTTTAGGGGAGTATGTGAAAGCATGTGTACACACCTGAGTGACTCTCACGCTGCTTACGTGTGTAGCTTCGCCACTTTTAGCAGCAACTGTTCATTTCATTAGAAGCGTCGTTTGTTCCTGGCGTTTCTTTGAGTGTTGGTATGTGTGTGGAATCAATAACAGAAGCCTGTCTGTGGTAACGCAGCGGTGACTGTGGCGACCTGGCTAGCCGCACTTCCGTACCCACATGCAAAGTAGCCTAACCAGA
>QVTF01019579.1:5000-17500 GCA_003573665.1 Oxygymnocypris stewartii | reverse complement strand
GTTAATTTTTTTAAGAATAGACACATTAGTTCTTAATTCAGAGTTAATTTACATATTCTGCACAGAGCTAATTTACATATATTCTCATGTTTCTGCCTCTTCTTCTTTGGCCTGTACAGTAGATTCCTCGACACTATTTGACTGCTATCATCTCAATCTTTGACCCTTATCATATTTATTTGCATATTTTCTCTCGTCTCCGTCCATCTGTCTTTCTTTTGCACTGATGAAATCGTTTCTTCAGACAGACTACTCGCTCTCGTCACACATGCACAAATAGTTCAATCTTGCACGTCTCCTTTTAAAGCGTGCATCTGCGTGTGCTGCTGCGAGAACGCCATCCACCAGCTTTACGATGCGCGTCTGCTGCAGTAATTATGTCCGTGTGACTCAGCGGCTCTTGGCGCAGTTCGCATCACCTGTTTCCAGCGCAGTCGCCCAGGCGCCCGTGTGTGTGTGTGTGTGTGTGCTCATGGTGAGCTATGCTTAGTCAGAAGAGAAGCAGCGAGCGGCAGAGCAGTTGTCTATGTTTAGTCACAGCAGCATCGGTGATACAGCCGGTCAGACTCTCCTCTGGTCGCCGTCTGGCCGAGGAAGAAAGCCTAGTCATGTCTAGCCACCGTGTCTCGCTCCGTTTAGCGCTAATGCTTAAACACGGCTGCCTGGACTAACATGAACTCTGTGTGTGTTTGTAGGCATGAGCACTGAGAGGAAAGACAGTGAACATAGAGAGACAGCCTAAATAGATTAATGACTACAAATATAAAATGTATTCTTTATGTAATGTGTAGTTTATATAAATGATAGATTGTCTGTATGATCCCACGCTGTCCTCACAGTCTCTGTAATCTATGGGAGTGAATTACAGACCGAGGCCCCGCCCCCTCCTTCTCTTGACTCCGCCCACGCCCCGGGGGAGCCTGGACCATGTGGCGATCTGGCCCAGGATCTGAGAGTCCCGCCGGCCCGTTTGATCTGCGCTCCGCACCGCTCCGCACAACATCCGCAGCACAGGAAGAGGATCTCTAATAAAGCCTGTTCATTTCCTTTTATTTTCATTTCTCTTCGATCTCTTTCCTTGTTAAAAAAACATCCTAGACCTGCTAAACTGGGTCAGCTGGTGTCCAGTTGAACCTGGACACGGTTTTCTTGAGACTCGCCAGTTTTGGACACTGGTTTTAGCATTGCTATGCTGGTTAAACTGTAACAATAATCAGTTTACAGACCAGCACTGCCCATCTAAAACCAGTTAAAGTGGCTAATTGGAAATATATAGGAAACTAGGGAATGAGTTTAGGACACATCACCGTCCAAACTCAAACCTGGATATCTATGACCATATGTCATACCACTAACAGCTGTAAACAGTTTATTTCCTTTCCTAGCTTGTTTAGACTTCCCAACAGTGGCGGCTGGTCAATAGGGCCGCCCTCCTTCAAGTTAGCCCCTTTAAGATGTTAACAATAAGTAAAAAATATATTGCAAATATTAACTAAATAAAATCATTTAGTCATAGTATTCTACTGTTAGTTATATTATAATTTATTGAACATCAAAACTATATTTCTTTCATATTCGTGTGCGGGGCGCCGGACTAATGAGTGTGTATGTAGGTACACAAACTTTTCAAAAGCATGTGATTTGAGGCTGAGCTCTAATTGGCTTGTTTCAAATTGTCCTTGGGGGCGCAGGCTCCTCCCACTTTTGTTGTTAGAGCGAATCAATGTTGTTTTTATATGTTTGGCCTCGTGTGATTGGACCGTTCTCAACGACTCTCGTTCCACTCAGCAGCAGCTCGTCAGTTGACAGACAGGAACTAATTAATGCGGAAGCAAGCGCAATATCTCCAGATGAAAGAACATTCGGTTTTATCTTTACAAAATACCCGTTCACAAAGGCGTTCGGATGAAGATAATAGAGAATCAAGGAAAAAAATTCGCATCAGCCGCCACTGCTTCCCAATATCTAATATATTACTTTTATAAATGTACAATATTTACTTTTATTAATTTCAATTAAAGTAAATTGGTAAATTAAATACTTTTTATTAAGTAATTTACTAGTTTTAGTTTAAGAAAAATTAATAAAAATAAAAATAAATACTGATAAACTGTATGCAGGAAGATATGAGATGATCATTATTCCAAAGAAACGTGTTTCTTGTGTCTTTTAAAAGTAAAAAAAAAAAATTAATAAAAATGATTTTCTATTATAAAATACTTTTTATTAATAAACAATTTAACATGTATTTTAATTTAATGTTTTAATTTAAAAAATTACTTTTTTCAGATGGAAAAAATTTAGTTTTTTTTTTTTTGAACCTGTGATTTTTCTGTTTCTTGTTCCATTTCCATCTCGAATCCATTTTCTATCCCTCTTGCTCAGTTCTGAAATATAACGGCCACTTCTCACTATCACAAAATCGAGTTTTTCTCCTCATTGAATCTCCTGTTTAATAGTTGCATTAGTAAAATGCTTTGTTGACGTGGTGTGACGTGAGTATGTTTGTATGTACCTCACCTTCACCAGAGCAGTCAATAATGAATCAGTCGTGCTGTAGATCCATTCAGCCAGTGCACTGATACACTGCTCAGTGATCCAGCAGAGACGCTGGAAATATTGATCAGTGTCCCATAAAGCATGAATAGACTGGCTGAGGATCGGAGGGTGTTGCCATTGATTGCAACATGGCTCTTGACAGGAGCCTCTTTGTTCCTTTGAAGACTGTAACTGAGAGCGCTAATCGCTGCTTGACGAGCGCTTTGTCTGATGTTTTATAGACACAAATGATCTGACTGGCTGCTGAGATGTTTAGGCTGGATGTGCGAGGACAATAGTCGACTGTTGGCTGTCATCGGCCTTTGACATCAGCAGCCCGAGGCCAAACGTTTAGGAGGAAGTAGCACTTCTCCATGTTTCTTTCTGTTTCTAAACCTGTCTCTCCACCTGCGCGCGGTCAGGGCTTTTTCCTGTCTCAGCATCTGCTGGTGAGTTTCTGATTGGACGTCCGGCGGTGTGGCCACATGCAAACACGGCATGGTGGTGTACTGACTTCCCACAATCCCCTGATCCAACGCCACAAGGCCTCACAAGCCTCACTGAGGGAAACTGCAACCCTCTTCATGGAGAAATGTGCTTTATTAATAACAGAATGCATCTCCAGATTGTTAAACATGCAACAAATATATTAGTGAAAATCCATGCAAGATACATTTATGCAAGAAGCAACGCTGTATATTGTGGACGTGTATTTCTGCCACGGAACAGAAAAATAAAAGAATTTGATTATTTAATTTAGATTATTTCATTATTTGTATCAGAATTGAGAGAAAAACTGTGAATATTCTTTTACTCAAAATTCTGAGAAAAAAAAAAGATCAGAATTGCCAAGTTTCAAAATTACAATTCTGAAAAAAGAATCAGGAGAAAAGTCAGATTTGTTAGATAAAATGTTTTTATTTTAATTTTTTTTATTTAGTGGCAGAGACAAAAAAAAAGCGCTATGAGATATAAGTCAGAATAAAAAAAAAAGTCATAAACTGTGAAATCTAACACTCACAATTGTGGAAAGAAGAAAGAAAGAAAGAAAGAAAGAAAGAAAGAAAGAAAGAGAGAGAAAAAAGAAAGAAAGAAAGAAAGAAAGAGAAAAAAGGAAGAAAGAAAGAAAGAAAGGAACAAAGAAAGAAAGAAAGGAACAAAGAAAGAAAGAAAGAAAGGAACAAAGAAAGAAAGAAAGAAAGAAGGAACAAAGAAAGAAAGAAAGAAAGAAAGAGAGAGAGAGAGAAAGAAAGAAGAAGGAAAGAAAGAAAGAAAGAAAGAAAGAAAGAAAGAAAGAAGAAAGAAAGAAAGAAAGAAAGAAGGAACAAAGAAAGAGAGAGAAGAGAGAGAGAGAGAGAGAGAGAGAGAGAGAGAGAGAGAGAAAGAAGAAAGAAAGAAAGAAAGAAAGAAAGAAAAGACTCGAAAGAAAAGAAAGAAAGAAGGAAGAACGAACGCACAAGAAGAAAGAAAGAAAGAAAGAACGCACGAAGTCAACCGACACGAACGCGACCGAAAGAACGACTTGTGAGGTCCCACCTTGCTGTTTCTTTCTCTCGTCTTTGTGTCCGTGGTGGAATTTATCTTCTATACCTATCTTGTATCTATCGAGTATTTTGTACAGTGTTGTTATTGTATTCATACAGTTTTAGCTAATAAATTGAAATAAAATATAAATATTCGATCTTTAATTTAAGCTTAAATGTAAATTGAGAAACGTTTCCCTTTGGAAACTAATGGAAATAAATTTAAGTGGAAGTACTAAATCAACTAAACTAAATCAAATAAAAAATGAAAGTAAATTACATTTGCAAATAATAATAATTCTCTTAAAACAAGTATTGTATGCTTCTCAAGTAAATGTATGATTTGAACTGGGAAAATCAGACAACAGTCCTGTTACCCCGTGCTGTATATATCACTGCTAGTACATGCTTTCCTAAAGAAGGTGATACATTTGAAGCCTTTGGTGAAACGTATGTTAATCTAGTTTCTTTGTCATGCTGAAGATGTGTCGCTCTCTCATCAGAACACGTCTGATGTAAGCGTGTACACTAGGAAGAAATCATCCGTCACATCTGGCCTACTCCCTTTGATGACTTTTGCAGCAATTAAGCGCTGACGGTGATGCTGAAGGACGTTTCAGAAGCATGCGGTCGCTCCGTCCCGTCACCGCTGTCCCAAAGCTGCGAGACCGCGACAGAAAATGCCAATATAACGGTCGATACTGGCACGGAGCGGCACACGGTCAGAGCCGCGTCTCCAAACCACAGAAAGCCTCCTAGACTCTGATAATGGACCATCCGGAGCTCCGATGGGATCCGTCCCCGAGTGGACCTCCACCGTACTCCGCCGTGTGGTTAACGACTTCCTCCTCCTCGTTTAAGGGCTGTGTCCGTTGCTAATTTATTCATCTGTGGATTTCTTCTTGACGATCTTCTTCTGGCTAATTTGGTAGGCCCTCATCCGCATAATAGTCTGAGTGGAGGAGAGAGCGATGGAAGGGACTTTTGTCCCAGGACTTTCTGAGTTATTAATTGATTTTGTGGGTGACTAATGACTTTTTATTGAGCAGTTTCCTGACGCTCCTGGAGGGAGAAAAGCCGAACTGACCGCACCAAACTCTGTGGCCTAGATATGGAGGACCGCTGGGTACCGTCCCACACACGAGCATTTCAGAAACATTTAAGAGGGTTTTTTACATTCGTAGTTAATGGAGAGTTTAAAAGGCACATTGTTCATCAAAAGGGAACATCTGCAACATTTTTGATTTCTATACAGTATATATACAGTATACACTGCTGTAAACTGAAGATAAATGAAAATACACTTAGAAAAAACTTTTTATTATAAAATCATATGTATTTAATTTTATATAATATATAATTTATATTTTAGAATTATTACTTAAAAAAATGGTTACTTAAAAAACAGTAAAGACTTTTATAATGTTACGAAATATTTATATTTCAAATAAACGCTGTTGTTTTTCTATTCATCTGTGAATCGTGAAAATTAAAATGCGTCACGGTTTCCACAGAAATATTGTGCAGATAACTGTTTTCAACATTGATAATAATCAGAAGTGTTTATTGAGCAGTAAATCAGCATATTATTATGATTTCTGAAGATCATGTGACACTGAAGACTGGAGTAATGATGCTGAAAATACAGATTTGATCGCAAAAAAAAGGATTTTCACATTTTACATAAATTCACATAAAATATTTCTGTAATTTTAATCAAATAAATGCAGTATTCTCAGAATGCCAAAATAATATCTCCCTCTCTCTCTCTCTATATATATATATATATATATATACAAAATGGAAAACGTTTTTTCTTTCTTTTCTTACAGTTTTGTTGTTTGTTGTTGTTGCTGCTTATAGATTATCTTTAGTTGCATGAAAATTTAATCACAAATAAATTGCTAGTCTACCATACATTCAATCCATCCCAAATTTACACAGATTACAATTAGCCACTTCCCCCCTCAATCATGTGAAGTTCAGCTGCTGAATTTGAGCTAAATGTGTTTTATATCACCGTTCAGTCAGGTTACCAGGAGCTCTGTGTGTTTATTGAATCGGTCACTTCTGTCCAGTGTCGTATGTGTGTGTGTGTGTGTGTGTGTGTGTGACTTCTCTCCAGTGTCGTATGTGTGTGTATGATTCTGTCCAGTGTCGTGTGTGTGTGTGTGTGTGTGTCACTTCGGTCCAGTGTCGTGTGTGTGTGTGTGTGTGTGTGTGTGTGTGTGACTTCTGTCCAGTGTCGTGGTGTGTGTGTGACTTCTGTCCAGTGTCGTGTGTGTGTGTGACTTCTCTCCAGTGTCGTGTGTGTGTGTGTGTGTGTGTGTGTGTGTGTGTGTGTGTGACTTCTGTCCAGTGTGTGTGTGTAACTTCTCTCCAGTGTCGTGTGTGTGTGTGTGACTTCTCTCCAGTGTCATGTGTGTGTGTGACTTCTGTCCAGTGTCGTGTGGTGTGTGTGTGTGACTTCTCTCCAGTGTCGTGTGTGACTTCTCTCCAGTGTCGTGTGTGTGTGTGTGACTTCTCTCCAGTGTCGTGTGTGACTTCTCTCCAGTGTCGTGTGTGTGTGTGTGACTTCTCTCCAGTGACGTGTGTGTGTGTGACTTCTCTCCAGTGTCGTGTGTGTGTGTTTGAGTGCTGCTGGTGGCCGGCGAGTGTTTGAGGTCACTGTCTAAAGAGCCCATGTGCCTCCGCTGACCACAGCTCATCCAGCAGTAACCACCAGCACCGGTCCGGCCGCCCGTCTGCTCACACAAAGCTGTTTTGTATGCGGCTGCGGCTCAGCGGTCCACGTTACACAATCACAGACTCGCCACAACACAACACTGAGTGACACGGCTGGCTGTCTCTGAGAATCACGATCTGCTGGTGAAGCCCAGGGCCTGGATTCAGAGCACAGTTTAAGAGAGTACACAAGGAAACACGCGGTGTGAATGAATGGAGAAGCGCTTTGAGTCTCAGTCTGTCAGGTTTAATTAGAGGCTGTGTTGTGCTGAACAATAGCAGTTTTCACAGAGTTGCGTCTGCATGATTCATATGAAGACAGATGCCATATCATTACATGCATTTCTCAACGATGAGCGTAGCATCAGTGAATATTGTCTGTTAACGTTTATTCAAAGATTTTAATGCACCACATTTAATAACCCTGTCACTAAATACACTTTACCATCCAAACGTTTAGGTTTTTGAAAGAAGTCTCTTCTGCTCACCAAGGCTGCATTTATTTAATCAAAAATACAGTAAAAAAAAGAAATATTATTTTTATATGAATATTATTTTCAATGTGATTATGTGTTAAACTGTAATTATTTCTGTGATCAAATCTGTATTTTCAGCATCATTACTCCAGTCTTCAGTGTCACATGATCTTCAGAAATCATAATAATATTCTGATTTACTGCTCAAGAAACATTTCTGATTATTATCAATGTTGAAAACAGTTGTGATGCCCAATATTTTTGTGGAAACTGATACATTTTATTTTTCAGGATTCACAGATGAATAGAAAGTTTTAAAGAACAACGTTTATTTTAAATATAAATATTTTGTAACATCATAAACAGTCTTTACTGTCACTTTTGAGCAATTTAATGCTTCCTTAATGAATAAAAGTATTAATTTGTATTCTTACTGAACCCAAAA
Source organism: Oxygymnocypris stewartii (assembly GCA_003573665.1). Taxonomy (NCBI): domain Eukaryota; kingdom Metazoa; phylum Chordata; class Actinopteri; order Cypriniformes; family Cyprinidae; genus Oxygymnocypris; species Oxygymnocypris stewartii. The sequence goes on along the minus strand of QVTF01019579.1, from coordinate 9,794 downwards.
TTGACAACAAATATAGAATATAATATAATATATGTCTTGCTATTATTAAAAAAAAAAACGCATTTTTTTAATATATATAAATCATATACTGTGCATTATAAAACAAATATCATATAAAAATGATATGTTATAATATGTAATTTAAACACATTTTCTATATGAAGTATCTCTTGGTTTCTCTTCAGGCTGTAATGTGATGCTGAGCAGTTATCAAACTCCTGTTTCTCATTTCCTTACACATCTCCGGCTCTCAGTCCGGCCACATCCTCGCGTGCTGAAGATCTGGTCCAAAGCAAACCCGTTCATTCAGTTTCCCTGCATCTCTACTTCAACAGGGTCTTCTAAATGTCCTCATTGAGCATAAAGCAGTGGGTCGAGCCGAACGGCTGTCTGTGGATTGGATTGAGTTTAAGGTTAATAACGCTGTATTTGAACAGCATTGCATGGCGTGGTTCTCAGATATTGAAATATTAAATCAGCGTGTTTATGTGAAATCATTTCTGGAGTAGTTTTACAGGAAACCTCAGAATTATGAACATCAATATTGCTGTGTTTTACTGGAACGCCTTAATCGAGGTAATTTTGGGGTGGATAAATTAATCTCATCTTCTCTGTTGCTTTGTGGTAAGTATAATCATTAATGACCAATAATGGCATTATTCTGAAATCATACCATATAACTGAACAGATTTATCACTTTACTGTAGATTATACATGACAGAAATGTGTTTATGATAGATGATCTGCGGCTAACAAGACTTTCGGTCGTGTGGTTGCTAGGTCAAGTGACCTGGCTGTTTACTAGTTGCTAGGGTGTTCAGGATAGGTGATGCAAATGTGTTCTGGTTGCTAGGTGTTTATTAGGATGTTCTGGGTGGTTGCTAGGGTGTTCATACTGGTTGCTGGGTGTCTTTTTGGTAGGGTGTTCATTATGGTTGCTAGGTGTTTATTAGGGCGTTCTGGGTGGTTGCTAGGGTGTTATGATGGTTGCTGGGTGTCTTTTTGGTAGGGTGTTCATTATGGTTGCTAGGTGTTTATTAGGGCGTTCTGGGTGGTTGCTAGGTTGTTGCTATAGGGTGTTCTGACGGTTGCTGGGTATTTTTGGTAGGGTGTACTTTCTGGTTACTAGGTATTTATTAGGGTGTTCTGGGCAGTTTGCTAGGTAGTTACTAGGGTCTTCTGATGGTTACTGTGTGTTTTTTAGTAGGGTGTTCTTTTTGGTTGCTAGATGTTTATTAGGATGTTCTGGGTGGTTGCTAAGGTGTTCTTTCTGGTTGCTAGGTGTTTATTAGGATGTTCTGGGTGGTTGCTAGGGTGTTTCATTACTGGTTGCTGGGTGTCTTTTTGGTAGGGTGTTCATTATGGTTGCTAGGTGTTTATTATGGCGTTCTGGGTGGTGCTAGGGTGTTCATACTGGTTGCTGGGTGTCTTTTTGGGTAGGGTGTTCATTATGGTTGCTAGGTGTTTATTATGGCGTTCTGGGTGGTTGCTAGGGTGTTATGATGGTTGCTGGGTATTTTTGTTAGGGTGTACATTATGGTTGCTAGATGTTTATTAGGATGTTCTGAGTGGTTGCTAAGGTGTTCTTTCTGGTGCTAGATGTTTATTAGGATGTTTCTGGGTGGTTGCTAAGGTGTTCTTTCTGGTTGCTAGATGTTTATTAGGATGTTCTGGGTGGTTGCTAAGGTGTTCTTTCTGGTTACTAGATGTTTATTAGGATGTTCTGGGTGGTTGCTAGGGTGTTCTTTCTGGTTGCTAGGTGTTTATTAGGATGTTCTGGGGTGGTTGCTAGGGTGTTCATTCTGGTTGCTGGGTGTCTTTTTGGTAGGGTGTTCATTATGGTTGCTAGGTGTTATTAGGGCATTCTGGGTGGTTGCTAGGTAGTTGCTAGGGTGTTCTAGGTTGGTGGTTCTGAGTGGTCGCTAGGGAGTTCTGGTGTTTGCTTGTTGGTTTCTGGTAGAGTGCCCTTTCTTGTTGCTAGGTGTTTATTAGAATGTTCTGTGTGGTTGCTAGGTAGTTTACCAGGGTATTCTGTGTGGTTGTTAAGGTGTTCAGGTGGTTTTTGGTGGGGTGTCTTTCTTGTTGCTAGGTGTTTATTAGAATGTTCTGTGTGGTTGCTAGGTGGTTACCAGGGTATTCGGTGTGGTTGTTAAGGTGTTCAGGTGGTTTTTGGTGGGGTGTTCTTTCTTGTTGTTAGGTGTTTATTAGAATGTTCTGTGTGGTTGCTAGGTGGTTACCAGGGTATTCTGTGGGTTGTTAAGGTGTTCGGGTGGTTTTTTGGTGGGGTGGTTCTTTCTTGTGCTAGGTGTATATTGGGGTGTTCTGGGTGGTTGCTATTGTGTTCTGTGGTTGCTCAGTGGTTACTAGGGTGTTCTGGGTACCTCACAATTATTAGACATCCAAGTTGCTGGGATGTGCATGTATTTCTGTAATTTTAGGCAATATTAACATATTCTATTTTAATTTAATCATTATTCTGAAAGCATTCCATACAACTGATTCCAACTGAATATATGTATCAGTTTACTGTAGCTTTATGTATGACAGAAACTTTGACATTTCTTTATAATAGATGATCTGCAGCTAACAAGACTTTTCCATTGCATTGGATGAATATATTTCAGCTGTAGAAGTTGCTATCAAACATTGACGCATGTGAAAGTCAGCGTAACTCGCAGAGACATTTATGTGTGATGGTTGTGTGTGTGTGTGTGTTTCATCTTCAGCTGCACTAAATCTACTCATCCATTCAAACTGCACTAAACTGTGCCCGAGGCGGATCTCTAATCGTGTCCTCCCACACACAGCGCTCCAGGCCAAACCGGGCCGAACGCACACCTATACATCAGTACAGAGTCTGAACGTCTGTCTTCAGAGGAGCTTCAAGATGAAGTTTGAAGCCTCCTCTGGTTATCTAGTGTGAGATATTCCTCGGCTATTATAGCTGTCTAGTCTAGTAAATGTCTGAACTGAGAGCATAAGGGTGAAACCCAATTCTCTGTCTTACCCCTTCCCCTTAGTTGTGCGCGTTCACGTGAGAGTAAGGGCTAATTCTGGTTTTGATCGAGGGGTAGGGGTAAGAGGAAGGGGTAGATACCCCTTAAAACCAAGCATTTTCTCAAGCTTACTTGAAACCAATCGGTTCCCAGAACACACTGCGTCCAGATCATCCAGAGGTATTTTCGGCTTAAATCATTTATTTAAAATTACGACAGTCTTGTTTTGTGCTCTACACAGTCCTGTACATTATATTTGCAACCATGCTCTTAATTGAAATGTTTTTAAAAATCGCACGCTAACGTTACATTGCTGGTTTGCACAACAGTCCCGCGTTTCTCTGAATAGAGAAAACATCACTAAAACCCACGCAATCACAAACACACACTTTTAGACGGAGAGTTTGTGATCAAACACACTTTTAGACGGAGAGTTTGTGATCAACACTTGTCTCCTCTGGTGACGTAGCAGCAGCTAGCGACGATGTATGATGACGTAACAGTAACCAAGTGGTGTTTCATTTCATAGGGGGATGTTTTCACCCCTAGCGCTTACCACTCGGTTTCGAGGGACAAGGGCTAGGGGTAAGACAGAGAAATGGGATTCACTCTAAATCTATGCTTTAGTGTCAAAAGCCTGAAATATTCAGCGTTTTTCTCTTTATCTTCTAGCGCTTTCTGCTGCCACACCCTTATCCCGTGTGTCAGAAAATCAATCAGCATGTTTGTGCTCCTCGAGCGTCAATCCTAAACTAAGGGGCTTCTGAATAATTCACTTTAACTCATGACCCTCCAGCCCGGGCCGAAGTGCACGGGCATGTCCTGATCCATACTAAAACGCCACAGGGGGCTAGGATATTCTAACTGTTACTAGGATGTTCTGGTGGTTGCTAAGTGTTTTTTTTTTGTAGAGTGTTCTGGCTGGTTGCTAGGTGGTTGCCGGCGTGTTCTGCATAGTTGGTAGTTGCTAAATACGGTGTCCTTGCTAGTTGCTATGTGTTAATTAGGGTATGGGTAGTTGCTAGGGTGTTGTGGCTGGATGATAGGGTGTTACTAGGGTGTCCTTGGTGGTTGCTACGGTGTTCTGGCTCGGTGTTTTCTAGGTGTTTATTAAGGTGTTCTGGGTGGTTGCTGGGGTGCTTTGCTGGTTGCTAGGTTTTTTTTGGTTGGGTGTTCTTGCTGGTTGCTAGGTGTTTATTAGGGTGTTTCAGGTGGTTGCTAGGTAATTACTAGGTTGTTTTGGGTGGATGCCTGGGTGTTTTGTCTGGTTGCTAGGGTGCTCTGCTCAGTTGTTACTAAGGTGGTCCTGCGTGGTTTCCAGGTGTTTAATGGGCTGTTCTGGCTGGTTGCTAGGTGTTTATTAGGGTGTTTCAGGTGGTTGCTAGGTAATTACCAGGGTGTTTTGGGTGGATGCCTGGGTGTTTTGGCTGGTTGCTAGGGTGCTCTGCTCAGTTGTTACTAAGGTGGTCCTGCGTGGTTTCCAGGTGTTTACTGGGCTGGCTGGTTGCTAGGTATTTTCTGACTGTCTCAAATAAAATGAGTCACTGATCCTACCTTCACTGTTATATAGCTTTCTAAAAGCACACTTTTCAACAAGCTGAGTTGAAATATTATTTATGCCTAAAGCAGAAACGTTTGCCGTATTTATTATAGGCCTATATTAAACATTTATTAGCGTTAGAGGATTTAAATATATTGTGTTTTAAAAGTAAATGCACATAACAGTTTAGTGCATCTATACAGAATTAATTCAGTCACATTGGCTTTATATACGATTTGAAATTGTTAAATTCTGCTT
>QVTF01019579.1:0-2500 GCA_003573665.1 Oxygymnocypris stewartii | reverse complement strand
GTTCTGATGTTACGACCAGCACGACTTACTGTGGCTTACCAACCTTTTCCTGCTCCTCACCCAGACAGCCGAACACTTTGAGACTCCATCTGTGGTCTGAATTGAGTCTGCCAGTGTGAGTTTGACATCTCTGATGCCAGCTTTCACATGGAGACCAAAATAGACATAGACACCAATCAACAACCGCTACGGTCCCTGGCAGATCCACCGTTCACTACGGAGACAGCAAGGTCATGGGTCATACATTTATGCCCAAGTCATGAGTTTGGTTCACAGGTAATGCATAAACTGATAAAGATGTGCACCTTCAATGATATGCAAGAGCCAAATGTATTTTACATTCACAGTTTATCCATTCGACAGATAATTCATTCAGAATATACATTGTATCAGTTCATGAAGACTTTGGCATTGTGCATAAATGTAAATAGAACTTTGTGACTGATTTGAAAATACCTTTTATTAGATAAGTATAAGCTAATGGCATGATACTCAATAATCATAAGATACATAACACAGATACTGGATAAAACAGTCAATGTTTAATTAGATAGAATAATTTTTATGACTATATTTCTGTATTCAACCGTTCAAACGTTTGTGGTTGATTTTTTTTGCTCACCAAGGCTACATTAATTTGATCAAAAATACAGTAAAAAAATTTTAATGTTATAAAAAAATCTAAAAATCAGTTTTCTATGTGAATATATTGTTAAAGTGTAATTTATTTCTGTGATCAAATCTGTATTTTCAGCATCATTCCTCCAGTCTTCAGAGTCACATGATCTTCAGAAATCAGTATAATATTTGCTGCTCAAGATACATTTCTGATTATTATGAATATTTTTGTGGAAACTGTGATATATTTGTATAATTCTTTGATAATTAGAAAGTTAAAAAGAACAGCATTCATTTGACATATTTTCTAACATTATCATTATATTTATTGTCACTTTTGATCAATTTAACACATCTTTACTGAATACAATTATTATTATTTTTGTACTTTTTTGCGTTCTCCAGTTCTATTAAAACAACAAGTACATGGTTTAAAGAACCCAGAAAACACAATACTCATCAGAATAACCTTTAATGTATCACCAATAACTCATCGTACAGTAATGAAAGTCAAAAATGTTATTTAAAAATGTTTTTGTTTTTTTTCCCCGAGCTCTTCTTCACACTCTTCACCGGCCCCCTCATGCGTGATTTGACCGTTCTCTCTGATGGAGATGGGGAAATCAGGGGCTAAATGAAATGATCAGGTTAGAAGTGCCCCGGGGCAGTCTCCTGAGGCCATGCTTACTGATGGATGTATTAGTCATGACTGCATGTCAACTTTTCCTCCGTCGCCTCTTCTCTGAATCTGTGTTTTGTGTAATATGGAGCAGGGCGGCGGGAGACGTGAGGCTATAAATACAGCGAGGTGAAGGAGGGAATCCGTATTTCCAATCCTGGATTGAATCAGAACGGCTCGGAATGAATCCGGGCCCCTTCAAAGCGTCCGGACCGCTCTCGTGGGCCATGTACTTCATGAGGAAGGGCCGAAACAACAACGCACTGTTTGGTAAAGACAAAACTGTTGTGGTTCGTCGTTCCCTCTGTCGTATTTGTCACACTTTCGTTCTCCATGAATCACATCATCCATTGGTTTTTGTTTTTTTTCTGTGGTTTTATCGCTTTAGAATGTGAAAGAGGAACTGTTTAAATAGGGAACAACAACTTCATGTACCTTCATTATGTGTGTGTTTGTGTGTGTGTGTGTGCGTGCGTGCGTGCGTGCGTGTCTGTGTGTGTGTGTGTGTGTGTGTGTGTGTGTCTATGTGTGTGTGTGTGTGTGTGTGTGTGTGTGTGTGTGTGTGTTGTGTGTGTGTGTGCGTGCGTGCGTGTTGTGTGTGTGTGTGTGTGTGTGTGTGTGTGTGTGTGTGTTGTGTGTGTGTGTGTGTGTGTGTGTGTGGTGTGTGGCGTGTGTCATATGTGTGTGTGTGTGTGTGTGCGTGCGTGCGTGCATGCGTGCGTCCGTGTGTGCGTGTTTGTGCGTGTCTGTGCGTGTCTGTGCGTGTTGTGTGTGTGTGTGTGTGTGTGTCTGTGTGTGTGTGTGTGTGTGTGTGTGTGTGTGTGTGTGTGTGTGTGTGTGTGTGTGTGTGTGTGTGTGTGTGTGTGTGTGCGTGTGTGCGTGTGTCATATGTGTGTGTGTGTGTGTGTGCGTGCGTGCGTGCATGCGTGCGTCCGTGTGTGCGTGTTTGTGCGTGTCTGTGGTGTTGTGCGTGTGTGGTGTGTGTGTGTGTGTGTGTGTCCGTGTGTGCGTGTTGTGCGTGTCTGTGTGTGTGTGTCTATGTGTGTGTGTGGTGTGTGTGTGTGCGTGCGTGTTTGTGCGTGTGCGTGTGTGTGTGTGTGTGTGTGTGTGTGTGGTGTGTGTGTGTGTGCGTGTCTGTGTGTGTGTGTGTGTGTGTGCGCTCACCATCAGGCCTTTGTTTTTCAAGATAATTTTAAATTCTTT